>CAJNJA010004981.1:0-18012 GCA_905231915.1 Symbiodinium necroappetens
CTACCTATCCGGCTACCAGACTTTCATGGTAGCGGAGCTACGGCTCCAGAAGAACGATCCAGGGACCCTAGCTGTTGAGCGATAAGCTCCCTCAACAGAGTGTGAGTCAGGTGCCGGTTACGAGGTCATTGCGAGATGACTGAGGTAGCCCGCTCAAAGGACGGCGTACCGATTTGGAATGGCGAGGCATCGTCTTTCCAGGAGTTCGAAGAGGCGGCCCTAATCTGGGAACAAGCGACGGCAATGAACAAGCGGTACCTGTGTGGCCCGAAATTGATTGCAGAACTAACCGGGGCAGCTAAGAGGTTAGTGGCTGGGAAGCGTCATGATTGGGTTTCACACAATCAGGGTGTACAGATGCTTATGCAACACCTGAGATCTTGTCTAGGAAAACCACAAGTTTCCGAACTCACGGAACACTTGAACCGCTACTTCAAGAATTCCCGTCGCCGAACCCATGAGACGATCAACGACTATATCACCCGTAAATGCGAAGTGTACTTACGTGCTTGCCAAGCCCTACAACGAGTACAACCTCACCATGGAGGAGAAAAGCGAACATCAGCGAGCACGACAAGCACACCAGCATGGGGTAACACCAGTCGAAAATCTAGTTGGGCCTCGAACCCCGAATCCGAGAACAACGACACCGCTACGGAAACCCAAGCCGCGGCTCCAGTCCCAGATGACGCAGAACCAGATGGTGACGAGACGAGTTCCTGGCGAGATTGGTCTACGCAGCGCCACGGCCAGCAGTGGTCTTGATGGTCCTATGAACCATGGTGGAACTACGGCTACAATGGATACAGTTGGTGGGATTGGAACCAACAAGCGCGCGGAACGGAGGAGCCCGTGATGAATCCTGTCCCAGAGTTGCTTCCCGATTTTGTTCAAGGTTGGTACTTTCTACAAGATTCGGGACTCGATCAAGGAGAACGCAACATCGTCCTCACCGCCTTGAACGGGAACTTTTCAGTGCAACGAGTGGCACAAGAATTGAGGAACCAATGGTCAGGCTATGAGGCGGCTCGGCGTAAGGATTACTCCGGAAAGCAGAGCGGCTTCTGGGGAGATCGACACGATGGTGATGATCATGAGGCCGAGGACGCGGAGGATGACATGGAGGCCTTCACGGAGGAAGATCTCAACGATGAAGGACAAGCCCTGTGGACAGGCGCTGAGGACGAGGCTCAGACAGCTTTGGCGGCTATCGAGACTGCCAAAAGAACCCTAAGAGCCGCTCGCACTCGGCAACATAATGTGAGGATGGCCCGTCAATACTACAAGACGCCAGGGAAGGGATCCAGTGGGAAGGGCCGAGCGGGCCCTCCGGATGATTCTAGGATGACTTGTTTGCGTTGCGGTCGAGTGGGCCACAGGGTGGCTAACTGCCCTCAGCCACCGTCCACTGCTCAAAGCGCCAAGGTTACCGATGAGACATCCTCCTTCGTCTACTTCCATGAGACTCACATGGCGTGCGCAAAGGGCATCACTACGGCAGAAGCGGTGTTACAAGGGAAGGCGGTGATCGATGGAGGAGCTACCAGAACTTTGTCGTCGGTGGCTGCGATGGAAGCGATCATGGCCATCAACCAGGAAAAGAAAGGACATCACGGAATCCTCGGAGTAGATACCCATGATCGTCCAACTTTCGGTTTTGGGAATGGCGAAGAAGATCGTTGCACCTCCACTGTCAACCTACAGATTGCCGCGAACCAAGACAGAGGAGAACTTCGCGTACACTGCCTTGACAAAGGTAGTGGCCCCCTCCTCCTCAGCGTGGACTCTCTCCGCAAGATGAAGGCAGTGGTCGATTTTGAAGCGGATCTCATTTGCTTTAGGGCTCTCAACGATAAGTGCATCATTAAGGTCGAACGATCCGCAACAGGCCACCAGCTGCTCCCCCTGACAGAGGATCTCTTTCAACAAGGGTACACCGCGAAGACGGGCGTGCCGAGTCTTCAGCATTTCCTCGAACGAGATGTCTAGGGACAACTCCTTCGATTCTCTCAGACCGCGGGAAAATCGAAGGTTCAGTGTGTAGCAGCGGTAGCCAGCATGCCAGGGGTAGGAACCAATCCGGATCTAAGTCATGTACAGCCGACTGAGGAAGGGATTGGTGTGAATGAGTGTTACAGTTTGGGGGTGAAACAATCTACTTTTCGCAAAGTGCCCAAGACTCCTGATCACAACAAGACATCCGAGCCACTCTCGTGTCAAGCTATCTGTTCGGCTTCTTCGCGCCCTTCGCCGTCAATAAGCACAAATGGCCCTGAGCAGGATGAACAAGACCCAACTCAAGGAAAAGCTCTTTGCCGACTTCCACGAACACGCTCATCCTCGTTGGGGAAAACTCGAGATCCAGCACCGTATCCACGAGCTCCAAGTCCACAACGGACAGGCCACGGAAGCGGTGACCACCAAGACATCGATTCAGGATGCAATCCGCGACCTACGCCGCGCAGCCCGCAAGAAGGCCAACCTAGTGGAGCACTGCCGCGATGTGTTGGAGGTCGAGCTGAGCGCGAATGCCACCATCTCACAGTGGGAGATGGCGGGTATGATGAAGATCTACGAGGTCTACCCGGCGGAGGGGATGGACGAGATCGGCTTCGGCAAGAACAGTCAGTGCCGCTACATGGACATGCTGAAGGAGGAACATCGCGAGTACGCGCGATGGGTACAGGTGACGGCCGAAGAAAATCCCAAGAATGGTTGCGATCCCCGGCTTTATCGCCTCGCAGCATGGCTGAAAGCCCACAACGACCAGAAGGAGATCACCAAGCCATCCGAGCCATCGACACGGCGCGGAAGCTTTACACCCAAGTCGAGGGCGACACGGACTACACCCATTGTGAAGACCAGTGTGACCCAGCAACTCGAGGAGAACGACCACCCGAAAATCACCCACGAGCGCGATGTGATGATCCAGGCCCAGGACAAGAAGATCGAGATGTTGGCCAGTGTGTTGGGGGAACTTCGCAACGAGCTTCGCGAGATCAAGGGAGAGAAGTCTCGGAAGCAATCGGGACACGGGAAGGAGACGGACACGGAGATGTCCGAGAACAGCGACACGTCATTCACCAAGGTGACGGATCCTTCGGCTTCGGCAAGCTCTTCGGCTTAGAAGACTCGTCTGAGGGCGACCTAGCACTGGATGCAACGAATAGTCCCGAACCTAGCGCCTCACAACTCCTTAGTGCTCAGCTGTCTAGGCAATCGGAGGGTCATAAGCACTTGAGCGAGCAACAAGCTCGCAGTTTGGAAGATAAAGCGTGGGGTGTTGTTCCGGGTTTGTTTCAGGCCTTAGCGGGTTTTGAGCGTCCAGTGCTTATGGAATGGAACCGTGCAGCAACTCCTTTGCTCACGCAGGCTGTGCAAGAACGTGAAAAGGATTCCAAGGCTGCGGTTGTTTGTGGACCATGGAACTCATGTGACCTGTTGACCTCCGACGGTCTGCGCTTGTTCCTGGAACGTATTCGCCTAGAACGTCCACAACATGTTTGGCTCAATCCCCGTAGTGAACCCTACAGCCCTCTCACAAATTTGCATCAACGTACGGAAGCTCAAAGAGACGAGCTTCAAGCTCGTCGACAAGAGGCTATGCGGGAGTATGTAGCTTGCTCATGCATCATGCACACATGTATTCAACAGGGTTGTCATGTCAGTCTCTTGTTGCCCGAACGATGTCAGGCCTGGCGTTTGCCCTTGTTCAATCAGCTTAGGACACGCTATGGCTTGCATGTGTGTGTGTGACTAAAGGCTGTGCCGTTAATCGCAGACATGTCACCGATAACAAGTTGATGCAGCAGGGGTGGAAATTGCTCACCACACACAAGCGATTGGCTGAATCTCTTGACCTGCCGTGTCGCTGCGAGAAGGGGTATCGGCATAGCAGTTGTAGTGGCCATGTTCCAACCGAGGAGGCATCTTATACCAAGGAGTTTGCTCAGCGTGCAGCCCGTGTTCTTGTTCAGGAGTTGTCACATGAAGCGACGCTCAAGGAGTGTCGTGGCGAGACCAGCTTGGTCACCTACTTTGGTGACGGTGAGTTCTGCACTTGTGGGGAGATCAGTCTCCCAAAGCTTCCTCAGGAGTGTGCGAGCTGTCTCAGGGGTCGAGGCCAGGTACAGGTAACCCCCGCCCAGGTCGAACCCCAGGCGTCGCAGGTGATTCAGCCTCTAGAGGTAGACAAACAGGGTTGTGCAAGGGGTCAAGGTCAGGTTAAGGTCACCCCCGCCCAGGCTGATCCTCAGGCATACCAGGTTTTTCAGCCCCTAGAGGATGTAAGAGAAGATCGGTCAGGGGATGTGTGTGTCGTTGGTACCATCGGAGAAACAAGCTTCTCCTGTGAGCAGACCGAAGTGCTGGAGGCGAAGGCTCGAGAGCTTTTGCAACAAGAGATTTTCTCTCACAAGACTTGTGAGTCCCTTCTGCGAATGATGCCCCAGAGCCTTCTGAAGAATCATCGCCAAGCCATCACTGAGGAACGAGTTCGATATATGACTTTCGGCTTGTACGCTTATGGCAATCATTATGGCATCACTAAGAGCACCCTGAAGTTTCCCCAAACTTGCAAGTACTTGTTGGCTTATCTCCAGCATTGGGCTTCGGAGCCTTTTGAGTGCACGTCTTTCGTGATAAACGACAATGGCACTCTGCGGGTGCATCGTGACCAGAACAATCGCAAGGGTAGCCTGAACCACCTGATAGGGGTGACCAGTTACCAAAACGGTGGACTCTGGGTTGAGGGTCCTCCGAAGAACTCCCGTCAGAAAGCACGAGCGCAGGTACTTCCGAATGGAGAGACCCGTCTCGGGCACGTGGTGGAAACGCGACATCGGGTCGTGACCTTTGATGCCAACCTGTGGCATGCTACGGAAGCCTGGCAAGGGGATCGGGTTGTGATTAGTGCTCTTGTTAGCCGAGGCTGGGATGTTGTGACTTCGGATGTTCAGGAACAGCTACGTAGATGTGGATTTCCTGTGCCACGACGAGAACAGATTGCCTGTCATGTGGAGGAGCTGTCCCCAGATCACCCTGAAGCCTTTGTGTTGAAGTCGCGGGGTCCATGGTCTGGCCCTCTTAAGAGCCAAGGCAACAGAGAGCATGAACAAATCAAAAGAAAATTGTATCTCTTACACGCTGCTACTGGGCATGGGAGTGTGCGACACATGGTAGAGGCCTTGAAAAGACGCAATGCCAGCCCCCTAGTTCTCCAGTTGGCCAAGGATTTCACGTGTTCTGTCTGTCAAGAAAGGCGTAAGATACAACCGCGACAAGTGGCGTCGCTTGAGCCTCTGCCTCCAAAGTTTCATACCATATCTGCTGATCTAGGACATTGGACGCACCCCAAGACAGGGGAGCCACAGAATTTTATGGTGATCATTGATGAAGGGTCCCGTTTCAGGACGGCGCGCATCCTGACGAAGGGACACAAGAAGACACCTAGTGGAGCTGAGTGTGTAAAGTACCTTCTTGAGGGTTGGATTCAGGTGTTTGGGAAGCCTAAGACCATTCGGCTCGATCCTGCAGGGAATTTCCGAGGCCAAGATATTGTGACGTTCTGTGATCGTAACAGTATCTACCTTGATAATATCCCAGGCGAGGCTCACTGGCAGATTGGAGCTACGGAACAGGCTGTGCAGGGTCTTAAACACCTCATGTCCAAGATGACGGCCACAGATCCAGATGTGAGTGCGGAAGAGTGCTTGAGCCTAGCAGTTAGCACCTTTAATCAGAGGGAGTTGATCCGGGGTTTCTCGCCCACACAGCATGTACTGGGGCAGGCACCAGACGCGACAGGGCGACACATTCATGATGTGACGGAGCTTCCGGAAGAGCCTATCTTGAACCATACTCCCGAAGAAATGCGACGTGAAGCCCAACGTCGTGCTGAGGCAGAGAAAGCTTTAGCAGATTGGCAGGCGCAGCAGAGGGTTAGTAAAGCTCTGAACTCGAGAACTCGTCCCTTGCAGCACTATCAGCCCGGCGACCTTGTGTACTTTTGGAGAACACAGGAATCAAACAAGAGTAAGCGCTCTCCTGGTACTCACCAAGGACGGTTCTTAGGACCCGCCCGTGTGCTGGCGATGGAAACTCGTCAGGAACCAGATGGAGGACGACGCGCGGGGCACGCCATTTGGTGTGTGAGGGGTCGCCAGTTGATTAAATGTAGCCCAGAACAATTGAGGCCGGCTAGCAACAGGGAAGAGTTGATCGAGGCACTCTCTGATGAGAATGCCACTCCGTGGACATATCGGCGACTCGTACAAGAAATTGGGGGAAACCAGTATCAAGACATTAGCCAAGAAGTACCCACTGAGCAGGAGTGGGAACGAGCTCAAGATCCCACTCAGGAGCTTCCGCCAGTTCGTCGTAGAATAACCCGGAAAAGACCAGTACCGGAGGCCGTGGATGATTCCATGGACGAGCTCTTCCAGGATGTGGCTGCAACGGGAACCTCACGACCCTCAAGAGGATCCAACACAAGGCGCGTGCAGGAGCCCACGCTCCAGGGACACTGTTGGTGGGCCGAGGTGAAGGAGACTCAATGGTCTCCAGAGGCATCAAGCTTCTGGACTAATAAGGATGCAGCAATCGCGGTGGAAATTGACCTGCCTCAGCAGAGAAGACAACTGGAACTGGCATCCCGAGATCTCTCAGCCTATTTCGTCAGTAACATGAAGCGCAAAGCTGTAGAAATTTCTGAGAGAAAGCTTAGTGCTGAGGAGCGTGAACAATTTCGAGCGGCAAAGATGATCGAAGTGAAAAACTTCCTGGCCGCGGGCGCATTCGAAGCACTTCCAGAGCATCTTCGACCAAACCGCGATCAAGCGGTAGGAATGAGATGGGTACTGACATGGAAGCCTCTGGAGAATGGGCAGAGAAAAGCCAAAGCACGTGCAGTCCTATTAGGATACCAAGATCCTGCATATGAACATCGAGCCACCACAGCACCAGTCATGACACGCCAGACTAGGCAGCTTGTCTTGCAACTCGCTGCAAACAAGAAGTGGCGCATCATGAAAGGCGACGTGAGTGGAGCCTTTTTACAGGGGAGAGAGTATCCTGATGTCTTGTATTGCATACCGTGTCCGGAGATCTGTACCGAAATGGGATTGCCACCTGATTCTATCACTCGCTTGAAGAAAGCTTGTTATGGTCTTGTGGATGCCCCGTTAGAGTGGTATAAGACGGTTTCCACTTTTCTGGAGGGTCTAGGTCTGGAACGCCTTTGGTCAGATGCGTGCGCGTGGATCTGGAGGCCACAGGGTCAAGTGCGAGGAGTAATTTCAGGTCACGTTGACGATTTTATCTTTGCTGGTTCAGAAGAGGATTCTGCATGGCAGGACATTCTGCAGAAGATCAGGTCTCACTTCAAGTGGGGAGACTGGGACATGGATAACTTCACACAATGCGGGGTTCAAGTTGAGACGGTTTCGGAAGGTTTCGCGATCTCCCAACCGAAATACCTTGAGAGTGTGGAAGAGATTCATGTGAACTCCAGCCGTCGGAAACAACCCAATGAGGCTACGACAGACAGGGAAAAGACTCAGCTTCGGGGCTTGCTCGGAGCCCTCAGTTGGCACAGTCAACAAGTCGCACCGCATCTATCGGCGGATGTGAGCATGTTGCTCTCAGAGGTGACCACCTCGACAGTGGACACCATCAGGAGAGTCAATAGCCTCCTTTACCAGGCTAAGTGTCGTAAGGATCACAAGCTCCTGATACACCGCTGCTCCGAGGACATGGTGTTGGTGGCTTGGGTTGATGCGGGAAGTCAGAACCGTAGAGACGGTAGCAGTACTCAAGGTATCATCATAGGAGCTGCGCCCTTAGGTCTGTTAGCTGGTGAGGTGGAGAAGATTTCCTTTATCAGTTGGCACTCCAACCGCATTGATCGTGCGTGTCGTAGCCCAGGTGCCGCAGAAACACAAGCTGCGGTTAACGGGGAAGACGCATTGTATTATGCCAGGTATCAATGGAGCGAAATGCTATACGGGGGAATCAACGTGCGCAATCCTGATGAAGCAGTTCTGAAAGTGCCCGGATGCGTGGTGACAGACTCCAGGAACGTGTATGACAAACTGAATTGTGAGGTGGTTGCCATCAAGGGGGCTGAGAAAAGAACTAACATAGAAGCTTTGGCTATCAAAGAGTCGCAGATCAACACAAACCTCATGCTCCGGTGGGTGCACTCCGAAGCGCAACTCGCGAACTCCTTGACCAAGCAGGGTGGCAAGAACGAAATCGAGCTCTTCTACCGAATGGGTCAAGCGTGGCGTATCGTAGAGGATGACTTCATGAAGTCCGCAAGAAAACGACGCGAAGAAGGGCTAGATCCTTTGGCACATGCGAAAAAGTAGATTTAGGATACGATGACATCTTCCTCAGTCGGGGTAGGGGAGAGGGGCCCATGCAAGTGAAATCACTTGTGTTGAAGCCCTCAGCACTGCTGGAAGCGTCAACAGGTATCCACCGAAGTTCTGTGAGGCCCGAGAGGTGTAAAACAATCGCTCCCGCCACCGCTCTGTTTGCCGAGCCATTGGGAGTGTCTTGCGATTCCATCTCCAACTCCTTTTCTTGAATCAGTCAGCTACCTATCCGGCTACCAGACTTTCAGGGTTTAGGGTTTAGGGTTTAGGGTTTCATGAGAAACACACACACACAGCCCCATGAAGCCCTGGTTGATCTAGTGGATCTCGCAAAATCTTGACGCACCTGAACATCCGTTTTCAAGAAACCTACAGATCCGTATAAAACCATGAGCAACCTACCCCTCGAACAAAAAAAGAACACCCTCCAGAAAACTCTGAAACATAAAGCACCTTTGTAAAACCAACTCGACTATACCATAAGCATCCGTAAACACTAAACCATGGGGGAACAACCACAACAATCGACTGCCACCCAGTCGCTGAGATTCTGCCGCGCCTGAGCCGCCTGTGGCTCCGAGCGTTGCCTGCAGGAAAGGCTTTGGAGGGTTTCTATGCAATTGCTTGTTGCATTGAATTTTGTTTCGTTTTACCTAAACCCTAGACCCTTGTTGTTTATCTCACGGCCATGATGAGGGTTGGATTTTGCTTCTCGGGCTATTACCAAGGGCTTCCTCTTGTGATGAGCTTGCTCGGCGTGCTTGGGGACACGCCTCGCTGATGCTCGAAAACCCTAAGCCCTAAACCCAAAACCCTAAACCCTAAACCCTAAACCCCTCTTAAACATCTATCATGTACCGATCCACCCATGTTGGCGATCGACAGGGCGGAGAACACCCCGGCGCGTCGTCGACTTTCTGGGGTTCGGGTTTAGGGTTTCGGATGTCGGGGCTGTGCGAAATGCTGGTGGAGCAGGCCAGAAAAGTGCTGTTGTTCAGGGTTCCTCTGAAGGTTTCATCGGGTCATGTGGGGTTTCTGTGGTTTAGGGCCCGGTTTAGGCTGTAGGGTTTGATTATAGGCTTTTAGGGCACTCCGGGTTTAAGTTTTACGATCTGATTATGATCTCCTACCCGAGAAGGTTTGTGCGTGCCCAACGAAACACTAGGTTCTGGTAGCTTAAGGTAAAGCCGATCAGACCCAATGATACTCACATCGTGTAAATGCCGTACAAGACCCCATCAACGACTCAACAAAACTGCAGGCTCCTTTCCGCCATAAAAGAAAACCCTTTAAAGAAAGCAAGATCTCCCGACTGCCAGAAACGGGATGCGAAACCGTCCACCCTAGAACGCCATGCAGTATCCCCGTAAAGCCCCCAAGAAAAGTATCGTAGAATAAACCCACATGAGACCGACTCTAATTCTTACGGCCCCCAGTTCAAAACCCTAGACCCTAACCCCTAAACCGTAGACCCTAAACCCTAAACTCCTAAAACCCTAAACCCTGAACCCTAAACCCTAGACCCTAAGCCCTAAACTCCTAAAACCCTAAACCCTGAACCCTAAACCCTAGACCCTAAGCCCTAAACCCTCAACCCTAAACCCGACGTGGGCCTAAGAGCGCAGCGCACCCGCCCAGCCAGAGCCTTGACTCCTCGGCAAAACCCAAGACTTTCAGGGTTTGCAGGGCTGTAACCGAAAGGACCTACCGTTTTAGGGTTCCTTATTATGGTTTCTATATATAGTTCCTTAAAAAGGTAGGTCTTTTCGGGTCACGTACAGCTTGGGCTAACTAGGGTTTATATAGGGTTTGGGGTCTAGGGCTCGGGGTTTAGGGGTTATCCAACAGATGCTCCTTTTTTGTGTCCGGCCCGTGTTTTTTTGTTTTACGCGGTGTCTAGAGTGGATCAGGGGAGCAGGCTAGTTTCAATATGACTTAGTAAAACTCAGGGTGTAAGGGTTTTGAGGGTTTCAAGGGTTTTTGGGCTCAGGGAAACCTATCAATCGGTTTTAGGCTTCTGAGCTCGCCGAAATCCTAGCTGTGGGTTTTCGATGTAGGGCTCATATCATATGGGCACATGACATACAACCTCAAGCCAGCCATCGCTTGCATGGAAAACCCGGCACCCTTGCAACTGCCCATCAACCTCAGTTTCCCCCACATCTTCCACCCTGAACGCCGGAACGCCTACCTGTGGCTGCGAGACCGTCTTGGGGGGCTGTGATCTCAAAGTGGAAAAGTACCTTCTATCCACGGGGCTATACTCTGAAATTGAATACCTTCCGTCTCAAGTGCTACACTCGAAAACCCTAAACCCTAAACCCTAAGCCCTAAACCCTAAACCCTAAACCCTCGAACCGTGGAAGAAGTAAGGGGTTCCTAGAAGCCCTAAACCCTAAACCCTAAACCCTACACTCGCTACTTCGCTTGCCACCAGGAGCTGGCATCGTTGGGCAGGTCGTTGCTGCTTAGGACCTGCGTTGCATTGGGATTAGGGTTTAGGGTTTTAGGGCTTTAGAGTTTTAGGGTTTAGGGTTTTAGGGTTTAGGGTTCTACTGCGGTCGATGGACAAGGGTTTTGGCTTTACGGGCTAGGTTGCTTTTGTTTGCGCCCCCTTTTCCGACTACTACGGATCTGCTGACCTGCCAGCAAACTGAGGCGACATGAGGATGCAGGATTTGATGGACACAGTCTGTGCTAAGTTTCTCGCCTATGGAAAAACATATTCGTATGTGTTGCTATTTCAGGGTTTGCCCGTCAGGAGTGCAAATGAAGTAAGTGTTGCATTAGAACCAGTAGTAGGTTTTCGCACTGACGGTTCGGGGATTAGTGAGAACACGAACGAGAAAAAAGCACAAAGCAAACCAATAACAATAGCAGCCACATTGAAGAGACCAGACAGCGAGCCATCATGACATGAGCTATATGGCGTATGCGACGGCAGCTACATAAACAGAAGCTTTAGCTTTGTTCAAAGGCTCTTTCAAACTGGCACTGAAGCACACTGACTATATCCGCCAGAAACACAACCGCAGCCAGAGCAACAGTGGAAAGCCACATAAGCGTAAACTCCTGAAGCCTCTCACAGCGCTCTGGGAACATTGGGAACATCCCAAGATACGCTCCGGCTTAGGTTCTGTCTCGGTTCCTGCGACTTCCGGCAAGCCCGCAACTCCAAACTCTACGGACACGAGCCGGAACTCGCACATGAAGCTGCAAGCTGAAACTTCATAAAGTACTGGCTAATGCTAAACCAAATTGCCCCAAGAAAACTGTGTTAACCTGGTTAACCTGATATAGCCCTATAGAACCTATGATGGGCATGTAAGAAACCGGTGTAAGCCACAGGCTGCTATCATCGGGGCCTGGAAGAAGGTGGCATCGGCGGCTGCGGCATCGGTCCACTCTAACCTGGTGAGTTTGGCGCTTCAGGGTTTAGCGACGAGGAGGTCGTAGTTTGCCTCTTTTCTAGGTGGGATGAGGGCTTAATTAGGTTCAGGGTTCAGGGTTTGCGGGATTGGCACTTTTGTCAAGAGTGGGGTTAGGGTTCAAGATAAATTTAATTTAGGGTTCAGCGGGTTAGGGTCGTATTGAAAGTTGAGGGGGGTTGGGACGATTGAAAGTGGGGTTTGGGTTCAGGTGGTTGAAGGTGTATGGGATAAGGTTAGACAAACTGTAAGTGTTCACTCACTCGCTCCCTCACTCACTCACTGCTTTAGGGTTTAGGGTTTAGGGGATTACTTCCCTGCCTACGCTTACTCGCAAAAAAACCTCGGGATTGCCACTCCAAAGCGCGAAGGACCTGCACGTAGGTGACCCAACCAACCCCCTAGACAGGACCGGGTTTCGGGTTTGGCTGAGGGTGTGCGGTTTAGCGTAAAATCCCGGACCTTTGATCCCGGTAAAATTACAGAGCCCTCCACCAACACCCTAAACCCTAAAACCGAAAACGCTGAGCCCTATATACCACATCCCTATAGCGAACACCTTCTAGAATCCTTTGTAAAAGCATGTGTAGGAAAAAGAGGAAGTCTGAACGAACTTGTATTGGACGATAATCTCAGCCAAACCCCATAAACCCCTTCTAGAGTCCCATAGTTAATCCTTATAGAAGCCTAGTCACACCCTACAAAACCACAGAACACCCTGGTAGAACCCTTGATTGTGGAGCCCGATGACTCCGGTTTAGGGCTTAGGGTTCAGGGTTTCGGGTCTAGGCCACCCTAAACCCTAAACCCTAAACCCTAAACCCTAAACCCAAAGCCTATGACCCTATGACATGAAGCTTCGATTCTCAGCCGAAGTGGCTCCTCCGCCTCCGCGAGCTGCTCCGTGACATCCTCCGCTAAGGCAACCTGGCCACGCTCGAAGTTTAGGGTGTAGGGCTTAGGGTTTTAGGGTTTAGGGTTTAGGGGTTTAATGTCGGGGCCGAAATAATTGGAATAGGGTTTTGGGGGCTCCTTATTACAATTGTAGTATACTATAATTGTAATAAGGAGCCCCCAAAACCCTATTATAATCATTCAGGCCGTTTTTCTTGGCTCCTTTTAACGGGTTCTATAAGGGCTCCTTTAAGGGATCTATAAGGGTTCCTTGGAGGAACGCCTTGGGATTTGTAGTAGGGCTTAGGGTTTTTGCAGGGTTTAGAGTTTAGGGTTGAGGAGAGGTACCTGCGAACAGAAACAACAATCGAGTTAATACTGATAGTAAATATAATAATAATAGTAGTAGTAGTAGTAGTAGCCATACTTAGCGAAATAGTACTAACATTAACCCTAAGGGTCCGAAGGACTCAATAATAGGGTACTTTGGTTGCGGGCAGTAGTTATCTAGGTCAATATTCGGGAGAGTATAGGATTATTAGGTACTTGGACCCCTTAGGGTATTTACACTAATCAAAAACATAAGACTGGTCTCAAAACTAATCGTGGTCAATGATGCTTGAAAACCTGACAAGAACAAGGGTAGTCATTCCATGAGAATTGTTGGCATTAGTAAAACAACAGAGGCAAATTAAGTGTAGAATGAAAAAACTAAGAATAAGCATGAGGAACAGCCAAGGGCTTAGGAATTGAGGGCTGCACGCATACACCCACACCCCGTACACTTCCTGCAACATAATGCCGCAGTTCAACCGGTTCAGGGCTTAGGGCTGAGGGTTTAGGGCTTAAAGTGTAAGCCGCCCTCAACAGAAGCCTCAAAGAGTCTCAGCGCCTACAATGCTCTGGGCTGACATCTGAAGGTGCAGCCCGGCGGGGGCTCCGACATTGCGAGGTTTGGGGCTTAAGGCTGGCTGGCCCATGGGAAACTCAGAATTCCGGCCTCTACCCTAAACCCTAATAATACCCTAAACATTCAACCACCCCGGCACCTTCAGCCCCAGCATCTGCCCCACGTTCTCGACAAAGGCCGTCGCAGCCGGCGGGCTAAGGTCTTTCTCAAGGACCGCCACCACCTCTTCAAGGGAGGCTTTCTGGGTTCATGCCTTGAGATTCAACCCTAAGCCCTAAACCCTAAACCCTAAAGTTTTATGACAGCCACCCACACGTCGAGAAATGCTGCGGTCTGAATCTTGGGGGGTTTGGACTTTGGGGATCTGCAGCTTGGCTTTTGGAGTTCAAGACATTGGGCGTCTGGGGCTTTCCCCAACGGGAAAATTCCCGATGAGTTCTGTGGCGTAAGTCGTGAAAACGATAGGTTCTTTGCGTTTCAGGCTCTTCGCCAGGGTTTCGAGCTTCGTTTGAGAGCCCCTTCCTGCGGTTGGCGGACGAAGTCCGCATTACCCGTCATAAGATACCATGGTCCCCCATAGCTTAGTACTGAAGGTAATGCAGGACCCAGTCCATGGGACATATCTCTCAGTAGCGTCTGGAGGATTAGAAACCCGGGAATGTGCTCAAAAAGCTCCACAGCTGAAGTTACCTGAAACCTGAAACATAAACGAGCCCAAAATCCTAAACCTGAACCAACAACTCACTAGGCCCTCAATCCTACACCCGAAACCTGAACCATAAACTCTATGAGCCCTAAACCCTATAAGCCCTATGCATCCCTATACCCTGAGGCCGAAGCCCGAAAGCAATCACAAACACGCCCATGAGAAGCCCCTTACCCGCTCCAAGGCCCCAACCCCTGAACCCTAAACCCTAAACACTGTTTAGGGTTTAGGGTTTTATAGGGTTTTGTAGGGTTTTATACGGCTTTATAGGGTTTTATAGAGTCTTATAGGGTTTAGGGTTGAGGGTTTAGGGTCCCAAAACCCTCACCACCAAAGCCGAGACCCCGAACCCTAGATCCTCACTCAACCCTGTACCCCGAACATCCCCACACCCCTAAACCCTAAACCCTAAACCTTAAACCCTAAACCCTAAACCCTAAACCCTGAACCCTGAACCCTAAATCCTAAACCCTAAACCCCTAAACTCTAAGCCTGAAGCCGCTAACACCAGCCCAATGCAAGACCTTGTCTGGCTCGGAGTCTTGTCATCTATACTAACTAACATGGGTTCTTCTTGGTTGTGGTAGCTTGAGTTAAGCCCTAAACCCTCAACCCTAAACCCTAGACCCTAAACCCTAAACCCTAGACCCTAAACCCTACACCCTTACTCCGAAGGTTAAATTCCTATCAGGAACCTCTGAACTCGAAACCATCCTAAACCCTAAAACCTTGGAGCCCGAACCCTAGACTGGGTTCCCGTTAAGGATTTAAGCTACGATAATAGGGATCTATAGTGAATACTATGGTTTTCTAATTATGGTAACTTAAACTAAACCCCTTAACAAGAGCCCAGTAAAGCCAGTTTCGAACTCTCTTCGGGAACCTGCCCCTTCGCCATGAGCAGGAGCGTCGGGGAAGTCGTAATCTGCAGCGCCTGGCAAATCCTCAGTCAGCTTTCTGGCAAACCCTAAACCCCCAAACCCTGAGCCCTAAGCCTAAACCCATTGGGTTTCGAGATTTCGGGAGTTTCGGGGCTGGCGTTCAGGAAAGTCTCGAGATTCCGGCTTTGGGTTCGAGAGAATTTCTAGATTTAGGGTTTAGGGTTTCATTTTATGGACGACCTGGGGTTCAGCAAGCTTCGCAGAAGCATGACTTACAGCCAGCCCCTCACGAGTAGACATGAACAAATTTGAGCCTTCCCCCAGCTCCCCGAACTCAAGCCACCTCAAGCGAAGCCCGAACCTGAAAACCCCTGATACTCTGTTAAAGGAAACTGCAGGTGGGGAGTTTAGGGTATAGAGGGCTTCTAAAAGGCTTCTATACGGTATATAGACCTTCTATAAGGCTCCTATGACGGTAACTACCCACCTGAAAAGCCCTGATACACTGAGATTGAAAGCCCAACACACTAAACCCTGAGCCATAGAAGCCCAGCCCCGACTCCAACCCTAGACCCTCAACCACTAGAAGCACCGGAGGTACCTCTCTTCGGTATACTGTACAACAAAATGAGTTCGGGGCTGGAGGTTCACGGCTTATCGTTTACTGAACCAAAGGTTTAGGCTTTAGGGTTTAGGTATTGAGGGTTTAGGGTTTAGGGGGGCTTAGGGTATTGAGGGTTTCGGGTTTAGGGTATTGAGGGTTTCGGGTTTAGGGTATTTAGGGTATTTAGGGTCTTGGGACGGGGGGCTGCGGCAGCGTTGAGCAGTTCAGGCGGAGTAGTGGCAGGCGCCCCTGCGCCGCTGCTCTCAGAGCACCAACCTGCATTCCATGTGATGATATAAGAAGATGTGTTCGGGATTTGCGTTTGGGCTTAGAGTTTAGGGCCAAGTTTAGGGCTTAAGTTAAGGGTGGATCCAGGAATCCATTTTTGGGCTTTTGGGTTTAAGGTGCTCAGTGGAGTTACTTCTATGTGTCACGCTTTTCTTGCGAAGCCTTATTTGGGAGTACTCTGTGAAAGTCTTGTAGCTCACTAAAACCCTAAACCCCCAAACTCTAAACCCCTAAACCCTAAACCCCAGACCCTAAACTCCACTCTGTCTTGTAGCCCTGCATCGGTGAAGTCTGTCAGCCTGTTGGGTGCAGGGTTTAGGGCTTTGGGTTTAGGGTTTGGGGTTTAGGGTTTCGGGCTTAGGGTTGTGGGTTTATAGGGTTTAGGGGCTTAGGGTTGTGGGTTTATAGGGTTTAGAGTTTAGGGTTTAGGGCTTAGGGTTGAGGCTTTAGGGTTTAGGGCTTGGGGTTTAGGGTTTTTTGGGCTGTAAGGTTTTGAAGGCTTCAAGTTGAGGGTCGTAGGGCTCTGAAGGTTACGGAAGAAGGGCATTGGGTCAACTTCTTTGACCATTGGTTAGGGTTTTGGAGTTTAGGGGTTTAGGGGTTTAGGGTTTAGGGGTTTAGGGATTTAGGGTTTAGGGGTTTAGGGGTCTAGGGGTTTAGAGGTTTAGAGGTTCAGGTATTCTCTCGGAAACGTCAACCAACCAGGGTGCATTTCCCTCCTTCACGGAGCTCATGCCTGACCAATCCCCTACACCCTAAACCCCTAAACCCTAGACCCCTAAACCTTAAACCCCTAAACCCCTAAACCTAAACCCTACACCCTAAACCCTTAGCCGTGGTCACACTGTCATGGATGCTAGGGGCAAGGGGCGGGAACCCACGAGCCTCTGAACCTGAAATTCCTAGTTCCTGAGCAACCTAGGCCGAAAACACCAAACCTAAACGGTTTAGGGTTTAGGGTTGTGTTGTCGGCTTGAGGGTCTTGCGCCTCTTGGGTCGCAGGGTTTAGTAGGGAGCAGGGGTCTACAGTTTAGGGTTTTATAGGGTTTTATAGGGTTTTATAGGGCTTATAGGGTTTATGGGGTTTAGGTAGGGTTTAAGGTTTCTGCACTCGTCGCTCGAAATCAGTGCCGCACTCCCGCGCAGCTATCGTAGTGCCATGCAACTCAACCGACACTCCTAATTCAACTCAACTTCTTCCTATCTGCGCCCTCTCGGCCCCTCGACCATCTTAGGGTTTTGGGTGCATGGCTGGAGTGTTAAGGGTCGAGGATGTCGAGGTTTCGGTTTCGGGCTGACCGGAAACCCGAGTCGCAAAATACAAGCAACACGTTCTGGCTTAAGATCATGCTTTCGAATTTAAGGCAAAATGTATCCGCATGCACCCGAGGCGAGAATGCAAGCTAAACCCTAAACCCATTAGACCCCCTAAACCCTAAACCCCTAAACCCTAAACCCATTAGACCCTCTAAACCCTAAAGCCGCCACCGGATCGCAGCGTTGCCTTCTTTGCCACGGGGCCCTCCAGATCCCCCACGAGCATCCTCAGAGCTGTGTTAGGGAATATAGGGGTTTAGGGAATATGGGTCTTGGGGTTTAGGGTTTAGGAGTAGGGTTTTAGGTTACGGCTGTAGGACTTAGGGTTTAGGGAATATGGAGTTTAAGGTTAAGGGAGTATGGGTGTTAGGGTTTAGGGGTTAGCTTAAGATATATTCCAGCGCTTAGGGTTTAGGATATGGTTGCAGGGCTCGTTTGCAGGAGACGGGAGAGGCGTGGCAGCAATGAAAACAAAGCTAAAACAATCACAACAATAACAATTAGTGTTGTTGTCCTTCCGTCACTGCATATATATACATATATACATATATATATATATGCTACGCCCCCCCATCAAAACCTACCTTTTTTCATGTTTCATTGTTA
>CAJNJA010004992.1:1293-18011 GCA_905231915.1 Symbiodinium necroappetens
AGGGTACTACTGGGGAACCTAGATATGGATGGGCTTAGGGCCTGGGGTGTTTGGGATGAGAGTGTAGGGAAGTTTAGGGGTTTAGATGGGTCAAGGGCTCAGGGTTTAGAGCTTGGGGTTTAGGATGTTAGGGCTCAAAGAGCAGAAGAGGGTTTGGGGGGGGGGGAGCAAAAACAACGCAGGAATGCAAAATGAGGAACCCTTGAAGGGGAAAAAGGGGCTTAATCAATTAGAATAGGGTTTGGGGGTAGATTATACGATAAATATAACTGTAATAAGGACCCCCCAAAAATAGTATTGGTAATTGCATAGGCCCCTGTTGCAGTGGTGGCTTGGGGCTTTGACGGCTTTGAGGGTTTTGGGGGCTTGGGGTTTGGGGGTTGTTGAGGGTTTGGGTTTAGGGTCTTGTCGCGGATGTTGGTTCTGCAGGGCAGGGTTTGCGGAGTATGAGACTTTCGCCATTTTTGTTCAGAGTCTTGGGGCAGAATGATTTTTTCCATCCCCTGCAAAGGGAAAGGATCGGGAGTGCACAGGAAAACGATGCTGATGTAGGACCCTGGCCCTATAACCCCAATCAATCTATATATATATATCTCTCTCTCTCTCTCTCTCTCGCTCTCTCTGGCTTTGTCTCTCTTTGTCTTAATGAGTATTTTCTGCGTTCTCCTCTCTTGAGATGAGGGTTCCAGTTGTCAGACAACTAGGTAGAGACCCTATAGGTTGTTCGATTGAGTAGGATGGCTTATGTTTTGCTACAGGCTGTTATTCTCGTTGGGTGGGTTGGGGTGGGGTGGGGTGTGGCGGAAGAAGCAAGTGACACGAGGATGGATAGATGGATAGATGGGTGGCTGATGGATGGACTGATGGACGAACAGACGGACGAACGGACTGACGGACGGACGCAGGCAGGCAGGCAGGGATGGATGGATGGATGGATGGATGGAGTCAGAGAGAGAGAGAGAGAGAGAGTGTCTACATTGTCTACATATACAAGTTGTGTAAGCAAGACACACACACACACACGCGTATATGTATGATATGTCTAGGTCTAGTCTATGTCCGCGCCTACGTGTATGTCTATGTGTTTGTCTATGCTTGTTTGTTTATGTCTATGTCTTTCTTCATGCACCCATACCTTTGTGCTCATGTGTTTAGACTACTTGCATACAACAAACATGTAGCATGTATATTTTTGTTTGCATTCACATCGCCGAGAACTTCAGATCACCGCAATGACAGATGTAGCACCGGGGCGAGAGCTTCCTCGCCATGCCCAACTTCCCCAAGTTTCTTTTGCGTCCTGTTGGAGCCGAAGCTGCGGATTCCCAATCGCAGATCCCGATTTAACCGCAGAAAATCTACGACCCAATCCTCGAGCCAAGGTGCAGCAGCTTCCTCAAGGCGAGCGCAAAGTACCAACCAAGGCATGCTCAGCGGTGCTTGCAGGTTCGCAGGTGTCTTCCCACTGTGCTAGATCATCCGTAGACTGTAGACGCAGTGAGCAAAAATACAATCGTCAATTCAGACATCCTGCCTGACTGGATCCTACAGCATCTGTGAGCATTGCGTTGCAGCCGGTGGGAGTTTCTGTCCCAAGTCTGCCTCGTCATCGGTACGCCGGCTGGTGGTGGACTTGCGCGCAGAGCAGCAGCAGAAGCCGCGGAGAGCTTTGTGATCCCATGGCCACAGCCCCCTGTTGATGCCAGCGGCAGGTTGTCGAGCAACGCGCCACGAACTTCCTGTGCCTGGGCCGATGGTTGGGGTTGATCCAGCTGACACGACTGCGCCCGAGCATCAGTCTCTGTAGCTATGTCCTCCAGCAGCCACACTGCAATGGCGAATCTGTAGAGCCTGGAAGGATCCACGTGCTCATCGGCTGTGCCTTGTTCATGGCACCGGTTCTGCATCTTGACTGAGAAGGGTTTTTCGGTTGTTTCCTTAATCAAGAAACCCCAGGACTCTAGACCGGACAGCCAAGCCAGACGTCGCTGAACCGCAGCGTCAACCGCGATCTTGCTGTCGATTTGAATTGGCGGTAGCAGTGCCGTGAATCACAGCCTCTTTCCTGACATTTCGTTTGCTGAGGAAGTTCATTCCCCGCGCCGTCCTCCAGGGCGTTTTCTTCTACATGGGCATCGCCTCCCTGACGGGAAACAACCTCTTCGACCGCATGCCCCTCTGCATGCAAAAATCTTGGCGCGGGATCCACGGGCTTGCGTGTCTTCTTTGTCGGCCAGGCGTCTTGTGTGTCAGATAGCATCGAGAAACATGTGCCATAAGAGGCCATCGCGAAGGCTGTCACATCGTGCAGGCGTCAATACGGGGCCGCTGTGCAAAGCGCTCCCGATCTGTGCCCGCAAGACCTGAGGAAGCTCTGGCTCATCTGGGACTCCTCTAAGTATCCGTCGTACCACTACATCCAGAAGCTGCCCGTGAGCAGGGTCCACCTCTACACGTTCGTGCAGGCTATGTTTCTGGTTGCTGGACGGGGGCCGCAGCTTTCGGTTCGTTCAAAGGGGTTTCATGACATGCGAAGGCTCCGTCCCATGACAAAGCAACAAAGGGCCGCCCTGCTCGAAAGCTTCTCGTCCTGTAAAGCCTCCAGCAGCGAAGTCATCGGCTGTTGGGCTGCACCGAACCTTCGCTCGAAGCCCCAATCGGCTTGTCTGCAGTTCATCTGCCCGGCCATCCTCTATGGACTGAAGGAGATCAAGGACCCACCCGATGCGAGGGTTCCTCGTGACGTTTTCGGGGTCTGGAACCAGACTTCGATGCCAGGAGACTGCCGTGGTCTTCCCCTTCTTCATGGCATCCCTGGCCATCATCCGCAAGGTGCGGAGATCACCGGATCCACAGCCCCAAAGCCCGAAGCAGCATCGAAGCCCTCGGGCATCCGCGTGCGAAACTCACTAAGGCACTAAGGGAGGGGATTCAGTGAGATGCGGACCAAAGGTATAAGCCGAAGGTTCCAAAGGCTTGACCCTGGGGCGACGACTCGCGTCTTAAAGTTGCACGCTAAGTGTGGCGTTGCGAAAACCCGCCATCTCTCCTGGCGAGGCCATGCGCTGGATGTTCAGCGAGGAGGAGCTGAAGCAGCTGGACGGCCACCCCGCCGAGGACCCCGACGAGGCCCAAGGGGTTTTTTGGAGCGGCTCCTGGGCTCCGCGGTCTTTCCGGGCCCTTTCTTCAGGTGGAGGAGCCGGAGCCGGCGAAGCCCGACCTCCTGAACCTGGAGCCCACGAAGGCGCCCGACCCGACCTGCCATCCCTGCGACTGCCGCAAATCCACTTTGTCTTGCTAAGCATTTTGGATGGACCGACACTGCACTTCTTTGCTGCTTCTTAGAGTCAGGTGCAAGTACATCTGGCAGCACCATGATCAATGCAACTGCATATGTCAACACATCTTCATTTTGTGGTGATTGTCATGCACGTCTTCTCTAGTCGAAATCATCATCGTCATCGTAAACAACAGCAGGACTATGCGTTCTTGAGCCGAAACCCTGAAAGTCTTAGCCCCGCACTCGAAGGAGGCCGCCGAAGAGGCCAGCAAACTGTGCAGTGCCTGAGTTAAGGGATGACCGGGGGTGAGCTTGATGGTTCTCGGAGTGAGCTTTTATGGAGGCTTGCAAGGCGAGATGACAGGAGCAGAAGGCCGATCAAGCCAGATGCAGCATGACGACCCCATCTCCACGGCTCCAATAGCCCTTTGACTTTTGGACGCGGGTTCGATGTTGCGGATGCATCTAGTTAGCAGACTTCTGAACGTTCGGCTCAGCATGTTGAGTCCCCAGGCTCTCGAGCAGTCTTTGATGTCATCACTTCGGGTTTAGGAGGAAGAGCAACCTTGCCTTCGGCCTTGGCATCTTGGACAGGTCAGCAAGCCGGAGAAGGTGGAGCAGCCAAAGGAGGAGGAGAAAAGCTCCTTGTGAGCCGAGGTCAGCCCGTAATTCGCAGTTTTCCGTAGAGCGTCGACATGCCTCCAAGGCAGTAAAGAGCGTAAAAGGGGTAATTCCCATAAGCATATTGTGTGTGGAGCTATGTCGCAACTTTTAGTGTTCGTTTATGGCAAAGGCTCTGGGGCCTTTCCGAAGAACGGTGCCCGAGCGCCACTGGTCCTTAGTGGAGCTGGGAGCGTCGTGTTCGTTCGCTTGAACTCAGGGCTCCAAGAAAGATGGTGGGCAAGGCAAGGTAGACCGTTGTGGCCCAGTGTGACACTCCCAGCTAAGAACCAGTTTTTCTTTAGCTTGCCGTGGCACATAGCAAAGCAGAATCAACGTTTTGGCTTGCCGTAGTGGTTCGTGTTGCCAACTGGCAAGCAGAATCAACTTTCTGACTCCGAGTCTTGGGGCCGTACATCTGTGACTCTAGGGTTTAGAGGTTTGATCGTTTTTGTGGGTCGGGCAGTTGAATGGTTGGAGCGG
Organism: Symbiodinium necroappetens; assembly: GCA_905231915.1. Lineage (NCBI taxonomy): Eukaryota > Dinophyceae > Suessiales > Symbiodiniaceae > Symbiodinium > Symbiodinium necroappetens. The sequence continues at coordinate 5,717 of CAJNJA010004992.1, forward strand.
TTTTTCATTGTCTTCGTTCGCATGCTGTATGGCCTGGGCATTTGCCGGAAGAGGGGTGCGGCTTGGCTCCGTTGCCGCTGTTTCTTGGCACGACGACCGTGCAGGGTCTTAGGTGTCGCCGAAGGTGACAAGCTAGGTGAGACCTGCTCGACGTCAAACTCACTATTGCTATTCGTAGCAGAGAAAGGGGGAAAAGAGCTCGGATGCTTTCACCAGGAACATTCGGATGTCGCGGCTTCGCTTGCCACGCGTAAGAGGTGCTTCTTTGGGTGCAATCGGTGCAAGTCTTCCCGTGATTCTAGCATCTCCTGGTGCCCTCTCGACTGGTGTCTGATTAGAGATGTTTGTGAGTAGAGGCCAGACTTCGGTGAGCCGGTGCTGCTTTGGGCACCCTAAAGCATGCTTTAGCGTACTCCCACTCTCTGAAATTGGACTGCTTAACTTCGCCGTGCATTTGATGCACTTGTTTCCGCATTGACATGTTGCCCGAGCCATGTATACAGTCTGTCACATGGTGGAGAGACGAGCACTTCAGCAACTCGGCGCCCCCGAAAAGCGTGTCTGCACTGGGGCTTGTAGTCTGGTGCTGCTCTTTTGAAAGGGCTCCTATATCCCGAAACCCCTAGACCCTAAACCCAAAAGACCCCCAAAGGCATTCCTTAGCCTTGCAGTGCGAGTGGAAGAAGCGGTGAGTGCCTCTGTCGGCCCTGGGTCCCGTGTGGAGAGCTGATGGAAGGCGCCCTTCCCAGGTTTTCTGTTCAGCTTTTTGGGTTTAGGGCTTAGGGTTGCCCCTGACTTTGAGGGATCACTGACCATGGCGCGACAGCACTGCTTTTTGGAGTTAGTGCAGACTTGTGCTGGGGGCCGGCGCTTTGGGGGTAGATAGCCAGCACTCAAACTTGCATGCTCGCAATGAGCATTCTAGCGAAAGTTGGGGAAAGGGGGGGGGCGGGAAGATCGACTTGCATCCGAGTCATTTGTCTTGTACCGTTCAAACACATTGTTTGTGTTTGGCGGCACCCGTGTGTCCTGCTGCAATCCAAGAAACGGCACGTGCCCGGCTGTGTTGTCCTGCAAAGAGCCTGCATAGGTGCTGACCCGGCCTCCTACGAGTCTGTGCTGGCCAAGTGCCCAGTGGTTCGCCTCGCAAAGCTCAGTGTACAAGTTTGTCAAGGTTCGGCTGCCACCTCGTGTGGGAGGGCTTCAAACGCCAATCCAGTCCCCAGCCCTGCATTCCAATCCCTACATCCCGCACACCACGTCCCATTTTACCTGCAGCTTTTGAGACCTTCTCGTCGTCCCCCGAGGCCCAGAATGTCCAGCTAAAGCTGGACCTGCAGTGCGGAGCTCGGGTCACTAGGACTTTAGGGATTCCCGAGCTCTCGAGTCATTTAGGGTTTCGCGATGGTGGTATGATGCGAAGCTCGGATTTGACGAAGGCTTACCTTTACCTGTCGACACACTTGCTCAAATCCATATGCAGAGCGAGCAGCAGAATGAAAAGCGTCTGCTAAGCCCCCGTTGCTGGAGACCGATGTAAGGAGCGCACTCTCGGAGCTCTCCCGGAAGCAGGATTCGGCTTTCCTTGCGCCTTGGGCTTTGCACAATGGGGTTTTTCCTCGGAGGACGCACTGAAGATTAGGCCCGAGGTCTCCAAGGAAATCATGCCTCTCTACGTGCGCCTCAAAAGGCCAAACCTCCACCCGAAGTGACCCCACACCTGCGTTTCTCAACCTCATAATCACGACTCCGGCTTACGGTTCGCAGCGAGATGTCCGGTTCATATCAAAGATAGTGGGGTTTTCTTTGACTCTACGCATGGTGGAATTCCTAGGAACTCACTTTTGTCCCAATCCTTTCAAGCACTGAGTGAGCTCAGCAGCCCGAAGCGTCTCAGACCCACAGTGTAAGCCCAAGCCCTTCACTTGCGCCTGTGCCGGCACTGGGCTGGGCGAGTCGACAAGCAGATTTTTGTGCTGTTGGCTCAGAGCAGCTGGAGCCACGACATGATCACATGCTCCGCATATGAAGGCGGCCACGAAGAGTAGCGCCTGCTCCTGTGCCAATCATTTGGCACAGCTTGCCCACAGAGAGTTCTTCGTCGCAGGCTTGAAACACAACTCCAAGGTCAGTGTGAAGAGTCTCTTCAAAGCTTCTCCCTCCCCACCTTTGTCAGCCATTTGTCAGCCATGATTGCCGCCCTGTCTCCGTCATTGAATTCCCCTCTGCCGGTGCCTGCGCGGCACAGTGACCCACCACGCAGCGCGTGCTCGCCACGGGCGCTGGTGTCGGTGTGGGCACCTAGGGGTCTGAGAGTTTGACAGGCTCACAGCTTCGGGATCTTTTTCGGGAATTGTGGGTTGGGATTTGGGTTTTCTTCGAGGTCGTCATGGGTTTTAAGTTTGATAGAACTGCCAGAAAGGCTCGAGTCAGTATGCACTCGATTCCGGCCCGAAGCGAAGTCTGAGACATGGTAGAAGCAAAAGGCAAAGCACAGTTTTTCTTTTCGCAGGTCCTCCTTGGTGGTGCAGCCGTACCAGCGCTGGCCAGCTACCGAAGGCTGTGCAAATGCAAAGATGTTTGTTTCGGTGCTTTGGTTCCAAGAAAGGTTACACTGGGACTGGTATCCTTCATTCCCAGCATCCCACCAGTGACGTGCTCTTTGGCCGTACTCCGAAGCGGCTGATGTGGGGCCAACTCTTATCCGTGTTATCGTCAGATGTTTGTCAGTCATGGTCTAACAGTGAAAGCCCTGAAAGCCTAGTTGAAGCATTCGACATCGCAGCCCATGCGCCCATGGACCCCAAGTGTTTTGGGAGAGCTGCTGTTGGGAGGTCTCGCCCGACAGTGCCCTTGCCGCAGATGTGATCGGCATCTTGTTGTGGTTTGCTGGAGCTGCGTAGTTGCCTTCCACAGGAAGCAACATGTCAGATTCTGAACAACTGGGCAGCAGTGTCCAACAAGTGATCCCACACCGCGGGAACTCGATACAGTATTCCTGGTCCCCAGGTGCAAATGCTGTTAAGTTGTACCTTTCCGGCTCTGTGTTTCTTGTGCGCTTCCGGACAGATTCAGTTGGACGCTTCAGAGTTTGCCGACTTCTGTTGGTTGTGCAGCACCTTAAGGGTACGGCATGGACACTCATGACTAGGATCATGAGGAGAGCAGGACGGAATCACATCTTGTTGAGTTTGCCTCCGGTGCTGACCAAGCATTCCGGTTGCTTTTGTGCCATGGGGTGCTCGGGCTCCAAAGTGACGGTTGCCACCTACAATCTTTACTGGTGGTGCGTGTCCAACGAGACTTGTCTGCATCGATCATAGCGTGCCGCTGCTTCAGAGGAGTGATACGTGCATCTATCCATCTATCCGTCCATCCAACCATACGCTACATCACATAAGCTACATCATTACAGACATCACATACACTACGTACATTACATACATTGCATACATTAGATTTCTTACCTACACAACATACATTGTATACATTGCATACACTACACACATTGCATACAGACCATACGTTTCATACATAAAATACATTGCATACATCACGTACGCCACATACACTGCATACTCGCATGCATGCCTGCATGCATGCACGCACATATGCACACATACGCACACATATGCACACATATGCACACACACACACATGCACACATACTCTTACACACAGACACAGAGAGAGACAGAGAGAGAGACACATATCACATACGCATACACGAATGCACACTTCACGCTTACGCACATGCGCCACATGCATGTCTACATTCGTGCTTGCATGCATACATGGGCGCACACTGACATGCATACATGCTTACATGACTGCAGACCCGCATATCTACCTGCTTGCCTGCCTACCTGCCTGCCTGCCTGCCTGCCTGCCTGCCTACCTACATGCATACATGCACGCATGCTTGCATACATGCATACATGCCAGCATGCATATGGGCAAAGATGCATACATGCATACAAACATGCATGTGGGCAACCATAAACCGAGGCGGCACGACGCTAAACCCTTCAGTTCTCGAGCCCCACGCTCTTGAAAGCCTTGCGCCCTGCCTTCGAAGGAGTACCACAATTGCCACCAGTTTGGTGGTGGTCAAGGCTTCCAGGAGCTGTGGCTGGGCCTTTCATAGCCTTGTAATTTTTTTCTGTAGGGTTGTCATGATTTAGGCTCCTAGGTTCAACGCTTAACTTTAGAGTTTTGCAGTTCGAGTTCGTGTGATGGTAGTTCAACTCCGCTTGCGACATCGAGGCTTCGTTGAAAGTTGTGAAGGCTCAAGCAGGATAAGCTGCGTGCCGAATTTTGGGAAGGTGGATGAGATTCGACGGGAGTAGGCACTAATGACATGAGGCCGCTTTCTGGGGTTGCAGACGCTCTGCTGACTGCCGACACCAGGTATAAAACCATCGCCGACAATGCTCCTTTCGACCTTGCAGGCTTCCAAGAGTGTGTCGCTTGCCCAAAAAAACTACGTCCCCGGCCGAACCCAGAAGCCGAGAAGCCTCGAGTCTGGCCCAAAAGCGCCTGAGCCCCGAGTCAAGCAGAGCCAGTTGTTGTCACATGCGGTGATGTGCTTCGAAGGCTCTTCAGCCAAGCTCGGGCCTTCACCTCAAGAATCCCCCGAAATTAGGGAATCGTGGATCCAGAGCAGACACCCCTGTTCTATAATTTAATGGTATACTCCTTGCCTTAATCAAACAAGGGATAGTATCCTAAACTCTATACTCTATATCCTAAAGCCCTGTTCCGGGCTGAGGATGATGTGGAGCAGGTTCTGCGGGGAGCAGACCTCCAGGCCTTCGACTACTTCGCGCCGAAAGGACCCCCCAGAGATTTCAGGGTGTCAGCTTTGTGAAACCACAAAAATTCAAAAAACCCTAAGCCCGAAACCCTGAACCCTAAATCCTAAGGGCTCCTGATCCTCAAGGTCCCCCTAAACCGTCCTAAGCCCTAAACCCATGAACTTTTTCAGAGGCTTCAAAAAAAGAAGCCCAGAAGCTTCCTAGAGCCCTAAACCCCCTCAGGGCCGAGGTATTCTAAACCCCTAAACCCTAAACCCCAAACCCAGAACCCAAAACCCCAAACCCCAAAACCCCAAACCCTAAACCCCAAAACCCCTGAAACTCCAGGGAGCGATGCCCCGATGGTTTGGAGCACCGAGCGCTTTCAGAAGATTGGAGGCCCCGGGAGCGAATGGATCGCCAAGGCCCGGAGGTGAAAACAAACGGGGGGGGGGGCCCTTTAGGGTTGTTAGGGTTTAGGGTTTTAGGGGTTTAGGGTTTTGGGTTTTTGGGCTTCAGGGCTTTGGGGGTTGTTAGGGTTTAGGATTTTAGGGGTTTTGGGTTTTGGGTTTTGGGCTTCAGGGCTTTGGGGGTTTTAGGGGTTTAGGGTTTTCAGCACGTAGCGGTTTCAGGGTTTCAGGGTTTGAGGTTTCGGAGCTCTAAGAACCTCAACAAAAGCCATAGACCTAGACTCTAACGGTCCTGAAGCTGTAGACACTGTAGGCCCTAAATAATCCTAAGTTCTAAATTCAAAGTCCAAGATTGCAAACCGTAAAGCCTAAAACACATCAAATTACTCAACATGCAGGTTGGTTGAGAAGGGTTTGCAGCTATCACCGAGCTTTGCTGTTACTCCGTTGGGTCGTTTGTAGGAGCATGTCCTGTCGCAGCCCTCGCTTCTTGAACTTTTTTGTCGTCTTGGTCCTGCTAGCTGCTAGTTCCCGTCCTCGATACTTGTATTTGGTGATAGTGGAATAAACATGAATAAACGAAATCTGTTAAGTGAGGATTATTCAGAAATGTTTTGCAGGACAAGTGGGGTGACCGGCTGATGAATTGGGTGCGGCTGAGGGAGAAGGCTACGAACACGTCCATCTTCTTTGCGAACACACATGGCCCCTTGGACCAGTGCGGGGGCGATGCAGGTTCCAAGGCTGCTTCCAACTACCAGGGGGCCATCGACAAGCACAAGCAGCCTGAGGATAAAGTGGTTTTCACCGGCGACTTTAACTGTGGCAGCATGGACGAGACGATGATGACGCTTGGGCAAGGCCTCTTCAATGCCGCTACGGACCAGTCTTTCAACGGGGCCGACCACGTACTAGTGAGCCCGGGGGTCAATCTGTGCGGATACTCGAGCACAGGGGGATTTCCGTCTGACCACCAGTTCCTGAAGATGCACTTGTCCCTGGACAATGGCACCTCCAACTCTGTCCCAGAGCCAGCACTGCCAGTAGCTGCACCGGTCCCTCTTCTGACTTCTGCATCAGAAACACATTTGGCAGACGACAGCGTTCGTGGCCTGCCTTCTTCATTTTTAGAAGCCCCGCTTTGCGATAGGCCCTAGTGTCCGCAGTTCCGCAGTCAAACCCCTGACAAGCCGACCTCCGGCCTGTTAAAACTCAGGTGCATCTGGTTGCCCACCGCCGGGAGCAAATCCATGTTGCACGAGTTGCCCTTCCAGCCACTTCTGCCCAATGGACCAGGCGGGGATCCCGACCCCGAACCAGGCAGCAAGCAACTGGCGTCTCAAAATCTCGACCAGCCCACACGACTCCGTCCTAATCGTTGCATCTAAGTGCCGGGGATTGAGCTGGAATCTCTAGAAGAAGCAGATGTAGGAGGAGCAGCCACAGAAGGAGGAGAAGTAGTGGTAGCTGCCGCAGCAGCAGCAGCAGCAGCAGCAGCAGCAGCGGCACCAGCAGCAGCGGCACCATGAGCAGCGGCAGCATTAGCATCAACAGCATCAACAGCATCAGTGGCAGAAGCAGCAGAAGCAGCAGCCTTGGCAGAGTGGCAGGCGCAGCTGCAGTAAGTTAATAGCAGCAGTAGCAGCATTAAGAGCAGTAGCAGAAAGCAGTAGGAGGAGAACGAGTATGAGGTAGCGAGAGAGTCTCAACAATATTACTGTTGTCAATATCCTTAAGCGTGACACTCATCGTTGAAATTGTCATTACCGCTGTTGTTGCTTATCATTTGTGTCGTTGTCAGTATCGTTGTTATTATCAGCGTCATTAATTATGACCATGATGAATAATATTATTCGTGCGACGATTCGTACTGCAGCTGCAACTGCTACTCAGCCACTCTTACGAATGAAATTATGAGTGTGATTGTGGCTATAAGCATCCTAATTGTCGTTGTTAGAACAAAAGCACCTATACGCAAATGAGTCTTATCTTTATGTAACCAATCTTGTTATTACTACTGACATTGCCAGTCTTGTTATGATTATGATTGCTCTTTAGTCTTCTGACTGCAAGTTTGCTTCTTCTCATGATTATTAAAATATCAGATAATGTTGTGATTATGGCTATGATTCGATCATGATTCTGATTATGACCATCACTATCAAAAGCATTACCTTGACTACGATCATTAGTACCAGGTTCTTTACAGCCTCCATCCTTCAGATCCTGAAGCCTAGAGACTGCTGGAACAGGGCTGCTACGCACTTGGGCAGAGCGGCTGTGACGGCGGCCTTTGCGCCCCTGACACGCCGATCCTGCTGTGAGTAGGTCGGGGTGCTCGAGGCTTGGAGGCATCCAGGGCTTCAGGACACCCGAAGCTGATGAAGGTGAGTTTGAGGGGGGTCAGTGGTTCAAGTCACGACCTGGGCAGCCTTACTGCATGAAGTGCGTGCGGCTTGCTTCGACTCGAGGGCAGTGCATATGGAAAGGTAGCAGCTAGAACAAGCCGATTCTTGTAGAACCTTGATCATTCTTTGTGTCTCACCTCACTGGGGCTTGGCCAAGACTCCTTGAGTCCAGTGGGAGGATGTTGTGCTTAAGGCTCAAAGAAGCCAGCCGCACGTGATCTAGCGTTCTGCAGAGAGCCAGTGCGATTCAGACTGGCAGATTCGTGAATTCCAATGGTCTTCAGGCTGACTTCAGGCCTTTCAATTGCAAGTGGCTCTCTCGGTTAAATTCGATCCTGGCGCATTGCTTCCTGGACCTTCGACAGAAGCCACCGCCGTCAAAGCGCTCGAGGTCTACCATTTCAGGTTCAGGGACTCAAGGCCATGCATGAAGCTTAAAGTCTGATGCATCCGGGAATCTCAGAGGGGAGCCGGACGATGCCTTTCCTCTGCCCTTTTGGGTTTCGGAAGATCAGGCGCAACTCGAGGCTCAGGGAGGGTAACTCTTTCAGACGGCTGTGGAATCTGAGCAGCTCGCATATGACCGGACGCAACTGCCCAAGCTAGTGCTTCCAGTTCTATCCATGAGCTTTGGGGTGAGTGTTCTATCATCTCCCTGTCTTCAAACCCTAAACCCTAAACCCTAAGCCTTAAGCCCTAAACTCCTAAACCCCCCAAAACCCTAAACCCCTAACCCTAAACCCCCAAACCCTAAACCCCCAAACCCTAAGCCCTAAGCCCTAAACCCTGAAAGCCCAAAACAGCTAAGACCTGAAGCCCGGAAGTCCGAAACTTGCATTTCCCCTCAAAGGTTTCAAGCACCAACCCCCACCAAAACCGAGAAATATGCAAAGTAGTCATAGCAATGCTTAAAAGGAATGATGATAATAATAGGAAATTTAGTACTTCAAAAAGTAATGATTAAAATCATCGGTTACAGCAATACTCAGAATATCCATAAAACAGCAATAAACTAATGCTAATGATACTGTCATGAGCCCCGAGCATTAGGTAGTGGAGTGGCTGAGGCGCTGTCGGCAGAGACCCGCACGGAGCCGCCTCGCTGTGATGAGGAGTCCGAGGTTTGCGAGGAGATCGAGGAGCCCCGGAGATGTTAAAGTTTTTTGTGTTAGGGTTTAGGGAGTGTAAGGTTCAGGGCATGGTGTGTTCCAGCCTTTGAGTCTCTTTGTCTTCGATAGTTTGGAGGTTTGTGCTGCAGCGCGTGCAGGGCTTGCGCGTGTTGCGGCTCTTGGTATGTACACTTTTGGCGGCTATTAGCTTCTAGCCTTCGGCGACAGTACTCTTCTCTGAGCTCTAGCCACTTAGTCCCAGGCAAGCTTGTGAGAACCTGCATCCGCCTGAGGAGCAGCGCACCGAACGCCTTGCTGACGAGTCCGAGTTGGAGCCTAAGGCAAAGATCTGTTTTTTTCTTCTTTGCACGGATCCCGTTTCCTTGGAGAGTTCAGTGTGCAGTTTCGTTTTTCTAGCGCCGGTTGGGGATCTGGCGGCGCCAGCGCACAAACGTCCATGCTGGGGACACGGCCTGGAGTGTCCCACATGACGGTAGGGATGCAAATAAAAGGCGATGCTCTGTCGGATTGTTTTACTGATGATGGTGCATCCATTGCTTCTCTCTGGGCGATTGCCTGTCGCACATGTTGCGGCACTGCCGATGTTTGGTCCCGCGTCATCTTCGAAACTCCCTGGTCGTTTTGCGCACTAAGCTCGCCTGCACCGTGCCCCTCTGCCCATTACGGAAGAAGTTCTCGCGTGCGGTTTCGGACGACAACCTCGGTCGATGGTAGAGCCCACGCCGATTTCTAGACGGGCGATGGAGTGGCTCTTGAGCAGCCTACATGTGTGAGGAGGCATCAGCAGGTGTCCGGGACTCTGACATCCTGGCACACGCCCATCCTTCTCATCATCGTTTCACCCTTAGTCCTTCCATCATTGTCATGCCCATCTGCTTTCCTCAGGTGCTAGTATTGCGGGCACGAACATGAGCATCGATTTTCATTCATCGCCAGCATGCCGCGGTGGTGTTGGTGATGGTGGTGGTGGTGGTGCTGGTGGTGGTGGCGGCGGTCGTGGTAGTGGTGGCGGTGCCTGTGGTGGTGCCGGTGCTGCTGGTGCTGGTTCTGCCGGAGCCGGTGCAAGTGGTAATGGTGGTGGTGGTACTGCTGCTGCTGGTGCTAGTGGCGCTGGTGGTACTGGTGGGTGGCGGAGGCTCTTTTGCTGGTCCAGTGGAAGTGCTTTCTTAAAGCTGGCTGCAACTCACGCTGACCTGCAAATCTTCGTTTGCCAAGCCCAGGTTGCTGGAGGTATCGCGTGTGTGGTCCGAAGGAGCGCTCCGGGGGTATGGACGAATGGATGAAGAACTATTCTGTTAGCAAGATGGACAATCTTGAGCAGACTGTTGCATCCCTCTCCACTTTGCGTTTATGTTGCTGTTTTTTCGGCCTCACTGGGATGCAAGGGTGCTTGACCATCGAGAGGCTATAGGCTGCGAGATTGGACAGGAGGCTTGCTGAAGATGCAACTCAGCAATGTAGATAGACAGGCTGATGTCGCAGGAGGCTAGCACTGTCGGGGAACAAGGCTAAGGTGGCTCTGTCCTATCCTCCACCAAGGTTGGGCACAGATATTGGAAGACCGCGTTTGTCAGGCTTCTCGTGGGAACTTCAAGCCCGATAGTGCTTGCTGTTTGAACATGCTACCTGCACTCATGTAATGAGAATGCCCACCAAGAGACAAAGCCAAGTTTGCAGATGAACTCGAAACTACGACGAGTGCACCTGTCCGGATCCCAAACCACAACAGCGAAGCGACGGTTGGAGGCTACGTATGGCTCGCAGTAAGAGCACATGTTCCACTGGCTATGACTGCAGCAACGCTGGCTACCCAACCACGGAGCTGCACCCGAATTCTTGGTAGTTGCCGTTGTGGCCTTCTGACCTTTTCGCAACATAAATCCGGGGTCATCATGCAACTGTCTGTACCCTACTGCTCTTCTTGCCTTCTGTGATCTCAGCCCTTGAATGGGTACTGTCATTTTTCTGGTTGCTCTCCTTATTGTATCACGGGGAGGAAGGAACCCCTCGATGAGATGGAACCCCCGCCTCATACCTAGCCAGGCAGCTGGACCGCAGATTGGGGCCCTGGGGGTACGGGCCCCAGGTGTCCCATGTGGTTTGGTGCAGGGTTTGGGGGTCTAAACAAGTCCAACCAGCTTCTTTTCCTGCAAGTTAGCAGTCCCCGAACCCGAAGCAATCTCTGAGTATTCTGAGGCTTCATGAATCTTCGGGGCCACGGGCTGGACAATCATAATTTCCTAGCTTCGATTCTTTTGAGCTTGAGCCCCAAGCCCCCAAATCCCTAAACCTTGACCCCTCGGGAGCTGACATCGAGGTCCCACCTGGCCTTCCTTGGTCCCCGAACGACGCAGCCGGCGGCGCCGCCGGCCACTGCAGCGGTCCTTCAGTGCCCCGAGCATTTTGGTTTTTTTGGGGTTCGAGACCTAAACCCTCAGCCTTAAACCCTAAACCCCTGAACCCCTAAACCCCTAAACCCTATATCCTGTTCACTTGGCCGGTTTCGTGTTGACAGACCTTGCTCTGGAGGTGCTCAAGGGCAGGGTTTCCCTAAAAGGGGGGTTTAGGGTTTTAGGGTTTAGTGCGTTAGGGTTTTGGGGTTTAGGGTTTTTAGGGTTTAGGGTTTAGGGTTTTAGGGTTTAGGGTTTGGGGTTTAGGGTTGCGCCGACCCTCAATCTGACACTGTTTGGCCGAAAATGCTTAACAGTACTTTCAGGGTTTGGGGTTTAGAGTTTAGGGTTGATTCCCCCGAAAGCTGAAGAAGCACACTTCATATGCATCGATACCACAGGCGATTGCTAATTTTGCTCAGCTGTAATGAAGACAGAATTGCAGAAGCAAGAGAGTAAAAAGGTGCATACACGGGATAGGTGCATGAATTGTCAGAAATAGCCTTGACGTGCCAGATAGAGCCGAACATGGTTGGACAATCGGTACATATTTTGTACGTCGCGTGTAGACGTGCTCTCAGCCATTTGCATGTGTACAGGCATACATACATATATATATATATAGATAGACATATGTGCATATGTACGTACGTACATACATACATACATACATACATATATATATATAGATATGTCTATGAATGTTTGGACATGCTTGTGTGCACGTAGGGACAGCGAACGATGCACACTTAGATGTATGTCCAGGCTCGCACGTGCATTTCAAGAAGCAGAAATGGTACATCCTCATCCCTTGGGTGTAATCACCATAATAATCATGATGGTCAGAATAATAAGAATAACATTTATAATGATCATAATATAGATAGTAATATATAACCATAAGAATCGCGATTGCGTAGCACGTCGGCACCACAGGTGCTGCAGACACGCTTGGCCGCTCAGCTCGAGTCTTCAATGCCAGGGCATCGTGATGACGTGATTTGAAGAACATAATATACTATACTATACTATACTATAATATAATATGATATAATATGATATAATATAATATAATATAATATAATACAATATAATATAATATAATATAAATAAATAAATATACATATAATAATAAAAAATATAGTATATAGTATATAATAT
>CAJNJA010005003.1:9689-35380 GCA_905231915.1 Symbiodinium necroappetens
CCCCCCCCCCCCCCCCCCCAAAGACGTGGGCTTCTATAGCTTGGTACACTGTTTATTGGCTTGAAACCCTTTACGAAAAGAACAAAGAAACAAGCTTGAACACGGAAAACAATTGCTGAGTATTGCCCACCTCCCGCCTAGCAGAAAGAAAAGGACCCGAGGATAGAGTACTCATGCCCAAAATTGCCTATGCCTCTGCTACTATCATATGAAGACCGTTTGGACATCGGAACACCTGTGCTATGTCTCCGCTGCTAACAAAAGAAGATCTGCTTAAACCGAATGCTAGCGCTAAGTATTGTCCCTGCCCCTGCTACTAATTTAATACAAGAAAGACCTATTTTAAACGGGAGTACTGCCAAGTATTGCCTCTTCTCGATGTGCTAACACAGGTCTGCAACCCGAACAGTAGTACCAGATAGTGCTTCTGCTCCCTCTACTAGCACAAGAAGACCTACTTTAAACCAGAATGCGATTGCTGAGTATCGGTTTTGCCCAGCTGCCAATACAAGAAGACCTATCTGAATCGGGTCATGACTTTGTGGAGTAACGAAGATTGCAAGCAATGTGCTAAACGACTCACCCCGACAGGCAGATATGGTAAGAACGAAAACTGCATGGCAGGATAATCTCTAAGCATCTACAGGAATCATAAGTTATACGTGAAGTAGCCATACAAACTTAGCCTGTGCATACAATAGTGGGAACAATAGTCACTGTAGTAATGAACGTGATGCCCTAGACTCAAGACCCTAAACCCTAAACCNNAAACCCTAAACCCTAAGATCCTAAATCCTTACTGAGCCCTAAAGGCGCCCAACTGTTCCCTCGCGCTGTTTGCAAGGTTTGGGGCGACACCAAGCTGCCCCAACATCTCAGCGCACAGCCCAACTTTGACCAGCAAGGAAATCCTAAAACCTGTCAAGAAACGGTTCAGGGATTGGGGCCAAAGTTTTAGGGCGAAGAGGGCCCCTAAACCCTAAACCCTATTCAGGGCTTGGGGCCAAAGCTTTAGGGCTAAGAGGGTCAAAGCCCTGACAGTCGAAATTCTGGCTGTGGGCAGCCACACAGAGGCCCCTTAAAACCCGACTCCTTTTCGGAACGGAAGCTCCGAAATTTGGGGTTAACCCGTGGGTGTAGGGTTTTAGGGTTTAGTTTAGGGTTTAGGGGTTTAGGGTTTAGGGGTTTCGGGTTTAGGGTTTCTGAAGAGATAGGCCATGTAACAAAGCGTAACATGCCGAGTCAGATTCTCACGATGCTGCCGAGGTCATAAGGGATTGCGCCTGAGGTGGCACGGCCCTACTGAAACTTAAGCCACGGACTCCTTGATGTAGTTCTTGGTGGACCTAAAGAAGGTTTAGGATTCGTAAGTTGTGTGTTCATAAGAGCAGCTCTCTAAATTAGGGTCCCTTTTCCTTGTCCCTAAAAAGAGTGCGGCACCTGCAAAAAAGGACCCTGAAAGGGAGCCCAATTTGGCAATCACTTCGGCTTCTATGTTACATTGCGCATTTCAACGGCCCATAGTCAGGTTAGCCAGACGATTGAGTCTGGGGCTTGAGAAATTTAGAGTTTAAGCGATAGGGTTGAGAGTTTATAGGGTCGCGGATCCAGGGTGAGGGCGTAATGTCCAGAGCAGGATTTAGACAGGTAGGTAGGTGGGTGTGTGTGTGTGTGTATCATGTGTGTGTCTGTCTCAACCCGTTCCTACCTGGCAACGAAGGGAATGGCGGTGGCAGTCTTGACGCAAAGAATGCGTGCAGACAGGCGAAGCTAGCAAAGACAAGTGGACTGGTTCTCTCCGATGTACAGAGGCCCACTTCTTTTGTTCTCCACGTGAACCTAAACCCTACACCCAGACGTAAAGATCTGAATAACTAGAAGTAGTCCTTTATACTCTCTTCATCATCAAACTAACAACATTCTCGGTAGATCAACACTCTCTTCGACAAGGTAAGGCCTGTCATTTATGGGTTGTATAGGGTTCAGCTGATACCAGGCTTGTTATGGCGTGAAGAACCGGTACAATGTCTCTGATCGACTAAGTGGCGCAGCTGCTTCCGTGCAGCTACAGGTGGACAAAGACCAAACCTCCAGGATCTGCGATTTTATCTAAGCCTGGCAGATGAGAGAATCGGAAAACTGACCCCTAAACCCGAGGTGCTGGAGGTTTTGTAGCAAACAGGGTTACAGACGTGCCTCGGGCTTTCGGATAAGAGGCTTTCGGGTTTGGGCTTATCGCCCCTGCGTCCTGAAAACAACACCATGATTCCTAAGCTATACGTGTGTGTGTGTGTGTATATATATAATACATACATGTACAAGGCTTTATTTCATTATGCACTTCTTGAAACATGATAAAAACAAGATCACAGACGCTGCAATCTTGGACCAAAGCTCTAGAAAGGCCACACGCAGGCCACGCACAACGCTGTAAGACCCAAAACTTTCCACGTTAGGACTTGCGACCCCCGAGCAGCCAAGTTGCAAGACCCCCACAACATGCTGACACCAAAACCCACAGTTTCAGCCCAAAACCCTGAACCTAAAACTGGTTCCCTGTTAGGGCCATATTGAAAATGATCATTTCTGATCCTTATCTGGGTTTTATTATAACAAAAATATAAAATTCTATCCAACAAGGACCCAGTACTGTGGTTTGATCCAGCGCTGTCAACCCATTATCGAGAACTGGCAGAAACCTTGGAAAACTCAGTTCTACCTTGGTGAATTGGTCTTGTCCGTCTTTTCTGCACATGACATTGTGGTCAAAACCCCTTCAGCTCAGACTAGGCATCCCAAACACCAGGAAGAAGGCTAGAAGCTAGGGTTTCGCTCGCTTTTTGCAACCATGGACAGAAAAAACGACAAAACCCATGCGACTAACCCTGAACCCAATATCCTAAATCACATTAACCCTCTCCCACCGCCCCCACCACCCGCCAGCACAAAAAACATAGACCAACTTGAGCCTCTTCCTTGGATCCTGAGTCGAAGCTGAAGCTTCAAGCAACCCTCAAACTGCTCTAAACCCTACACCGTCAAGAAAGCTGAGCGTACTGGAAGGTAAACTCCAAGCCGTAGACCCTAAACAACTCCCCTTGGCAAGCATAAACCCTAAACCCTAAACCCTAAACCCTATCTCAAAAACATGAACCCAACACCAAAAACCCCGAGACCTTCCAGGACTAAACCATTAAACAGCTGAAGCCTTGAAACCGACAGTATGAACCCATATGAATGTAGAATCAAGGCCTTGGAGCTGCATCGGCCAACTACGAGAAACGTAAGAATAGATACAAGAAGGCAATACAAATACAAAGCCATAAGGGGAGGGGGTCAACGTGAAACCGAAGAACGATCTAGGTAATAGAACCGCGATAAACGAATGCGAGAAAGACCTAACACACAATAGCATCCCAAAAAACAATGGGACACACAGATAAGGCAAGGGGGGATACAAAAACAACCCGAGAAAACAACAAAAACATGTAACAGAGTGGTGTTTCAAAAGCAATCCGAGACAAACGCAATAAACACACCCCTAAACCCTAAACCCCAAACACGAAAGGCAACACCGGAAAGCAGCGACAAGCAAGGATGCAAGAAAACCATTGCAAAACGCACGAAGCCAACCTCCCCGCTGGAATGTCTCGGTTTAGGGTTCAGGGTTTAGGGTTTAGGGTCTCTCACCCCTCTAGCTTTACTCCTATGTTTACCTCTAGGCTCCATTGCCTTTCCTTTCTGTGGTCAACCGTGATCCTGAGAAGTAGGGCCCTCCGCGGACTACTGGGAACTCCTGGGCTTCTACCGCGGTTCCCACAAGCTCGTGGCGCCACCCCCCGGGCCCCAAGGGAATTTCGGAGGGTTTATGGGAGGGTTTAGTGGGCTTAGGGTTTTTAGGGTTTTTTTTTTAAGGATTTTTGGGCTTTGGGGATTTTTGGGGGTTTGGGGTTGGGGGTTTGAGGGTTTAGGGTTCTCGGTTGACGGCTGGGGGACCTAGGGTCCAGGGTTTAGTACTTAGGGCTCAGGGTTCGATGTTGGACATTCAAAAAGTACCTATAGTCTCCATTGTAGTTCCTTTTTGGGGTTACCTTTTAGGATCCTTAATAAAGAATTGGTTAAACCAAAAAAAGGAACTACAATGGAGACTATAGGTAGTCTCGATGTCTTGAAAAAATCAGAGCCAAAAGATGGGCTTAACAAAAAAAAGTAGGGGTTCTGGATAGAGGTTCTCTACAAAGGGCAAGTTTAAGGGTTCTATAGAAGGCTCAGGAGAGCCCCGTAAGGGACTATCACAATGCTGCAGCCGCAGCGCATGGGAAGAGTGTGAGTGAGTGGAGCTTGAGACAATCTTGGATTTAGGCTATAGGGTTTCGGCTTTCACCGGGTCGAAGTGCAGGAAGGCCTGCATGCCGCGAAGCCCGTTAAACAATGCTCGATAAGGAGACAGAAGAACCGCAACATCTAAACCCTAAACCACAGGGACACCTGCGAAGACGATGCAGAAGGTGTGGGGGGCGGCAGCCACGGCTCGTCGAAAGCAATCAATTCACAGCGCAATGTTTCCTCTACTCACATTCAAATTCAGAGCAGCCCGTTCTCACTGGCCTTTATTTAATTTTAGGACCATCTGACCAATGAAAGTAGTGACCCTAAACCCTTCTGCGATGAATCCTCATACTTACCATACGGTCCTTGATTCTTATAAACCGCTTCAGGGTACACATCGTCCTTCAGGTTTGGGGCGAAGCCATCATCTTCTCAGTACGAGCTATGTGTAGGTACCGGAACTTAGCTGCTGAGTTCATAGGCACAAGAAAGTGTACACTTTCAGTTCTAAAGGGGATCATATCATCCCTAAAAAATGTAAAATGTACTCATTCAGCTAGTGAATAGTGCCGAAATGATTTCGGGCGTTTGCTGATGCGACTTGCCAGCTGATTCGAAGTTTTGGGCTGTGTAAAACCCTAAGCCCTACTTACCCCAAGAGCCGTCAGTCCTCGAAGCCCTGCATGAAACCACACCGGCAAAACCCCAAACCCTAAACAACAGGATGTTCTGAACTCGCGGTCCACGGCTCACATTGAAAGTTTGAGATCAAGAAGCGGCAGCTCACAAAGCCAACACCAACATCTCTTCATCCTAAAGCCCATCTGCAGCCCCTGAGACCTGCATTTGGGGTGTCCGCCCGCTATTATGATTTCCAGATATTTTAGTCCATAGACAGGGGTAGGTCTTCTTTCGCTAAAGACAAACCATGACTAGTTTAGTTGTTTTTTTTGAGCTCCTGATAGGTGCCCCAGACCAACCCGGAATCCAACTCGACCCAAAACCCAAAACCCAGAAAGTGGTGAGTGCCGGTGAGCCGTCGCTTCTTCGCTATTCGGAGAGCCTCTGGATCCTTGCAATTGTAAGCCCAAAGAGCCCGGAGCACCCAAGAATGTAAAATGTACGGGCTTTTGTTTAAAGGAAGAAAACCATACTGTTGATGATATACATCCTGCATTACCTTATAAGGACCCTAAACTATGGGAATTATGGTATATTCATTATTATGGGTAATGCAGGATTTATATCATCAACCGTATTATCTAGGATAGATCCCTTTTTATGGTAGCCTTGAAGGCTTTAGGACGTCCGGCTGTAGCATGTACGGCCCATGCACAGACAAAGATTGGTGGCAAGGCTTGCAGGCTTTTAGTTCGGGTGGGGCATGCAGGGTTGATGAGACCCAAAAGCCCAAACTCTAAACCCCTAGGGTTTAGGGTTTAGGGTGACCCCTAAATTATTGTTATGGGCAGAAGATTCGGGGCTTCTGGTGGTGGCCTGTGTGAATCAAGGCATCGAAACTGAAAATTCCGGCGTTAGGCAGAAACCCCTTTCCGGGATGCTGTGCAGTTACCATAACTTAGGGGCCTAGTTAAATAATTATCAATACTGCTTTTTGGGCTTCCTTTTTGTAAGTATAGTAGAATGGGCCCCAAAACCCTATTCTAACTATTAAGGCCTAAACCCTAAACCCTAAACCCTAAACTAAATCCTGACCCGTAGCTGGGTCCCTGTATTTGAGGTCCTTCGGAAGGTACTAGGGCACACGAAGGTACGTAGGCTCTTTGAGGAGGGGTCCGGCCGGCAGTACGGCGCACAACGTCGGCAAAAGGACTTCGTCGAATTGCGGTTTACAGAAATTACCCATAGGCTCCTTAGTAGTTCCTTTTTGGGGTTACCTTATAGGATTCTAATTATGAACCATAAAAAGGAACTACTTAAGAGCCTATGGATAGGGTAATCCAACATCGTGATGCACCTAAGTTTAAGGGTGCGGTGTGCCTCGACCCTTAAACTAGAGCCGTTCTTGCAGTCCAGGCCGCTACGATGAGACTGGCATGTCGACCGGACCCCGCGCCCAAGTGGCATAAATGTGGATTCCGCTTGGCGAGTGGCCACTAAAGCAGGATCGAAGTTGAAAGCTCTAGTGTTGACACAAAAGTGAGGAATTGCAGGACCGTCCCTCAACAGAGCATGCCCCATTTAAACCCTAAACCCCTAAACCCTAAACCCTTAACCCTAAAAGCCCTCAAACCCTAAACCCTTAACCCCTAAACCCGAAACCCTAACCCCTAAACCCAAAGCCCCTAAACCCTAAACCGTCTTACTACGTGCTTGGGGAGGCTCAGGGTTCAGGTCCAAGACCTTCCAGCCTCATAAAACTTTCTGGTTAGGGTTTAGGGTTTAGGGTTTAGGGATTTAGGGTTTAGGGTTTAGGGTCAAGGGGTTTAATTTAAGTTACCATAATAGGGTTCTTTTGAAGCTAATATGGCTTCGTTATTGTAGTAACTTAAATTAAGTCCCTAAACAAGAACCCAGCTTTGTTCCTTCTTCCTGAAAACATGCAAGGCTAAAGGTAGGAAACGATGGGTTTAGGGTTTAGGGTTTGGGGTTTAGGGTTCAGGGCTTAGGGCGTCAGCCGCAGATAGTATAGACCCGAATCAAAAACCAGATGATCTTGCACCCTTTCACTCAGAGCAGAAAGCTTGACTAAATCCTTAGCTCCCAAACTCTAAACCCCAAGCCCATAAACACAGAGACCCCTGGCCAAAACCCCTATAGGCCCTAAACCCTAAAGCCCCAAACCCTGAACCCGTAGCGCCTAAACCAGACACTCCTTAACCCTAAACCCTGCCCCCTAAACCAGACACTCCCTAACCCTAAATCCTCAACACTGTCGTCCGAGTCCTACGACCTAAAGCCCTGGTAGAAGTATTGTGCAGACCTCTACACGCATGCTTTTACGCTTAGGGTTGAGGGTTTAGGCTTTTAGGGTTTAGGGTTGATCCCCTAAACCCTAAACCCTACTTGAGGGTTTAGGGTTTAGGGTTGAGGGCTCTGAGGGGCACTGAGGGTCCAAGTATTCCGCATTCAGGGCTTTTGGCATCCAAAACGGAGGGTTTAGGGTTAGGGTATAGGAATGAGAACTTGGAGCTTCTTGGACCCTCAGGTTAAGGGGTCAGGCTTCCATCCTTTGCCTTTAGCTTTGGGGGTTTAGGGTTTACGGTTTGAGGATTCAGGGCTACGGCAAAGCTTGAGATCTCGAACCATTCTGAGATCCCCAAAGACACCAGACACCCCCTAACAACACTAGAACCCGAAACCCTAGAGCAAATTCTACCCTGCACCCCAAACTCAAAAAAACGAACCAAGAGTAGGACTGCTGGGTGATGCTGCTACACAATCATGTATATAGGGACCGTAAGGGGATACAACCCGAGACTCAGCCCGACAAAACCCCATGCAAGAAGGAATCGACGGAAACAGGGGTACCGCTACTCTGTGTTCAGACATCCATATGACAACACCGGATGTACACCCTCTGAAACCGCAGTGGAAGCCTTAAAAGTGTCCTTAACGGCTGTATTCAAAACAAACCCTAAACCCTAAACTAGTAGGAAACCTCACAGCTCTCGCCAAAAAGAATTTCGGCCAACGGGAGTGTCAAACTGCTGCCCCCGCTGGTGGCCTGACTCGAAGCCTGAAGTTCCAGTGGTGGGTAAGGATCTTTAGGGTTTAGGGTTTGGGGTAAGGAGCTAAGGATCTTAAGGGTTTAGGGTTTGGGGGTAAGGACCTTTAGGGATTAGGGTTTGGTCTAAGGATCTTTAGGGTTTAGGGTTTGGGGAAAGGATCTTTAGGGTTTAGGGTAAGGATCTTTCTTGGAGTGCCTCTGGGGTGCAGGGATCAGAGCGTTGCACAAGCTTAGGGCTTACCGGCACAGGTTGCTTCAGGGTGTAGAGGTTTGGGTTTGGGAAGGGTTGCGCAGGCATCTTAGAATGGTGGAAAGGGAGTCTTACTATGAGTCTTACTAGTTACTTGTTGTTAGCGAGGCTAGTATGTGCCGTAAAAGCAAGAGGCAAAGCCCGGATTTGATCCAAATAATTTTGTCTAAACACCTTATGCATGTAAAGGCTTCGGAGGCTGACGGTAATACGGGTTGGTCGCAAACGTGGAACAGTTCAACTTTCATCGGGGAAGCTAGTAACGGTTTATGGTTAAGGGATAAGGGATTATTTAAGATTTAGGGTTTAGGGTAGTAAACTGAAATGCAGCCATTCAGATCTGTACGTGCCAGAGCATATTCAGATTGTTGCTAATGTTATGGGTCGTCCTTCAACAGCAGAAGGAACAACGTCTAACCGAGCATGTCGCTATCGGGTTGCAGCTATCCTGAAATCTGAAATGGCTCGGTTAGAAGATGTCAGCCGAGAAGTACTGAGTGCAACTTGCCGCGTTAGTCGTGGTGGCGGTCGTTGTCGTGTGAACCTCTGAAACCCTGCCACAACCAAGACCCGAAACCCAAAACCCTGATTCCAAGATCCTGAATTCACAAACCTAAGTCCCTCAAGCCATAACTGCAAGACCCTGCAATCAACAACCGGAAACCCTAAAGACTTAAACCCCAAGTCCCTAAAAACCCTAAACCGGAAACTCTACGACGCCAAGACCCTAGAGGCCTAAAGTCAAAACCTAAAGCCCCGCATTAGGGTTTAGGGTTTAGAGTTTAGGGCTACAGCCTTAGATAAAAAGCCCTGCACTCCTAAAGTGTTTAAAGTGCCCTATATCCAACCACGAAACCAATATAAAACCTTCGCACAACCTTTGTACAAACAAACAACCTTCTACAACCCCCAAACCCTACTTAACCCTGGTCTCTGTAACCTCTGTCCGGGCTGTGGCTTCCGGTGCACAGGGGCCGATTATTGGGTCTAGACAAGGCTTGTAGAGTTTAGATACGGCCAGCAGCAGACTTAAATCAACCTTTGGGTTTGGAAAAAGCCAACATAAGGCTTACATAGGTCTTAGATCGGCTTTGTGGTTTAGGGTGTAGGGTTTAAGGGTTAACATCAGATTTGGATAGGTCTAGAGTGCAGGGCTTTATATTAGGTTTAGATGGGGCTTAGATAGGGCTTAGAGCGGTCTTCAACTTGGGACACGCAAGGCTTAGATGGGGCTGGTGTCGGGTTGAGATCTGTTATACTAGGTTCCCTAGCAGCCCCTTAATAAGGATACCCTTGCTCTGACCATATGGATTTGAAAAGGGAGCCCAACAAGAAAACAAAGGGCAAAAGGTTCTACTGGGGAACCTAGTAAAGAGGATTTAGGCATGGCACGGGGCGCTGTGGGTTTAAGCCTTGCCTGAGAAGCTGCTACCCGGTAATCCGCTGCTGCTGCTGTTACGGCTGCTACGGCTGCTGCTACATGTGCTACATTGCTGTATGGTTGCTACTTTTTGTTGATTTTTACTGTTACTACAATTGCTACATACTACATTACTACATCGCATCGCATCCTAATTTGAGACTTGGCAGATCCGAAGCAACCACTCTTTTGCATCACGGCGCTCACGGAATGCGAGCTGGCGGCTCTTGCCGTCCCGACCGAGCTTCTTTATCTGTTTGGTGTCTTTCCTTGTTCAAGAAACTTTGCGCCTGCCGAAGGCCTGATATATAAGATCGCGCAGCTGTTCTCTTTGTCAATGAAGCCACTGGGGCCATGGCACGTTCCTGCCTTGTGGCACAATCACCTGCATCTTGTAACCATGCAACGAAAGCTCCAACCGGTCTGCTCTGCCCTTGCCTCCAAGTCGTCGAAAGTGTCCTTGGGAACACCACCATCCCCTGTTTCGTTTTGCAGACCCAGTGGCTTCAAGCCGCCCGCGGCTTGCTCTACACCCTCACCCTTAGCACACAGATCGCTTTGGCCGGGGTAGTTACGGGTAGTTGCTCGAATAGCCGCAGCAAGAGTTCTGTGCTGCAGCCATTCATGTGGGGGCTTCCGAAAATAGGGGACCCTAATATAGCACCCTAAATAGTAGGATCCTTATTATAAGGACCCCAAAATAAGGTACCCTAATTTTCGGAAAGTCCCATGTAAGTCCGGCGTTTGTAGCTGCCGACTCCGACTTCGTCCCCTCTTGGGGCGATCGGGACCGGCCGCAACTCTGGGAGATCCGCTTCCACAGAGCCCAACTGCCCCTGTGAAAGGAACCCAGACGCCTGAACCCTGAACCGAACCATAGTGTAACCTCTCTACTTGTAGGCCCCTAAGTAGTTCCTTTTTGGGGATTACCTTATAGGATTCTAAATATAATCCACAAAAAGGAACTACTTAGGGGCCGATGGGTAAGCCCTTAACCCGCTTATCCCTAAACAAAAAAGTGCCCGCTATAACCACGATACCCCGTTATCTTCAAAAGCCGCTTCGAGTGGGAGCTGAGGTACCGGCCGCCAAAACTTTGGAAGACATCACGCTGCCTAGTCGGGGCATTTTGTCTGTTTAAGGCTTAGGGGGATTTGGGCTTCATGGTTCCATATCAGCCTATGGTTCAAAGGACAAAGTCATCATCTACTTCCCCCACATACGGATATAGTACCAGGGTCGTAGACCCAACTATCGAACTGTTGGGCTGTCTGTACAACCCCCCAAAGGCTCTACACACCTTCTACGACCCTAAAGCGCATGGAACACAGTAATTAATAATCGGGGCTTTTAGGCTTTTCGGGTCAGAGCATGACGAGCATCGGGTTTATCCGTCCGACAGGGTGCAGGGTTTAGGGTTTAGTGCACACCATACCAAATGTGAGCAAAGCGAACAACCACATCAGCAAACAACCCGAAAACGTTGCAACACAGCTACGTGCCATCAGCTGTAGGATTAGGAGGGACAGAATCATGAACCACCTGTCGGAATTGTGATTTTTGTCGGGATCGCATTCAGGCATCGAAACGTTACCTCTTCTGCATACTCCACCCACGAAATATGCAGCACCTTCCCCCCGGACATTGTCCAGTGTTTAGATTGGTGTCGAGATCTCTTTGCAAGTCTTCAGGACGGGGGACTTTCGGGAGGCAGACGTCATCAAGAAATGTCCTGGTTACGTTACAGCTTCAGCCGCTTCGTGATAAAAGGTAAGCTGTGACCCCTACAGCTTTGACCCCTGAGCCCTAAACCAGGAATCCCCTGTTTAGGGTTTAGGGCTGAGGGTCACCAAACATGGGATTCCTCGAACAAGACTCAAAGGCCATCGCGAGACATCAATGAACTTCAGACGAACACCCTCTACCCTCGGACTCAAACAACACTCAGCTGCGATACCCCGCAATTCTCATCCCCGAAACCTATGAAGCCAAATAAACCCGCGAGCAACTGCTGAAGAAGCCTACAGAACTCAGGAAACTACCCTAGCATCAACGGGTATCCTACACTCCTTAGCCCATCCAACGCTCCTAAAGCCACCCCAAAACCCAAAACCCTAAACCCTAACCCTGAACCCTAAAGCCCTAAACCCTAAACTCCGAGCCCAGGCCTCTTTGGATCCCTGGCGGTCCCGATTGGCACGGACTTTCGGGGCCTTGATCGTCCTTTTTAGGTTTAGGGTTTAGGGTTTAGGGTTGGGTTTAGGGGAATCATCTGCTGCCAGAAGGACCCATCAATATTGCAGATCCCCAAAAATGAATCAATCTCTCGGTCTGTCTGTATGCTTCTCTATCTCTCCAACTGATGGTAGACTAAGGAATGAGCATACACATAAAGAGAAGTGTAAAATTTCATGCAACTAAGCAAACAAGTATCTCTCTCTCTCTCTCTGCATATATATATATATACACACACATAGTTATGTGTCTATATGTACGTGTGTAAATGTAAAACAGTTCTATGATACAGACAGTCATCCATAGATATATGCATGCATGCACACACGCACACACACACATACATACATGCATACATACATACATACCTACATGCATACATACAGACAGACAGACAGACAGACGTATACACACTCCCCGCCTAATGTGCTCGCCGTTCGATCAGGGTGAGCAGCTGTGTCGAGAGTTTCTGGTTAGGGGTCCCTGCGATTTCTGTTTGCACGCTGCGCCTCCGACTATCACAGGAACGCAGTAAACTCAAATTTCGGACCATAATGACCCAAGCCAGCATAGGTTGAAGGGCGTGCGGCACAACCCTACGCCCCAAACCCTGCTCCAAATCCCTGGGCCGGCCAGACCTTCAAAACCCAACAAAGCCAGAGCCTGAACCCCGATATCTGACGCACCCTAAAAGGGTCCCAGATCTTTGTTTTTGAGAAGAACCCTAAGGCTCCAAGAATACAAATAGTACCTACTTTGGAATCTAAAAGTCTGTAAATGGTACCTACTTTGGGCCATTTTGAGTCTTAGAAAAATTCCGGAAAAAAAAGGACCTCGACAAAGATACATCCAACACACACCTTATAAGCCCTACACCTCAAAAGCACCCCTGCAGAATCCCAAAAAAGCACGGTTGTACCATTCAACAATATCCTAAACCCGAAACCCTAAACTCCTCAAAGTTGGGCCCGTCCTGGTGGGCTCGGGAAAAGCGATCTGGACGCCATTCTGGAAGATCATTGGCTTGTACCTTTTTTTCTGGTTTGGGGTTGAGGGGGGGTGTTTTGTGGGTTTAGGGTTTAGGGTTTGGGGGGGTTGAGGGTTTAAACTAAGGCGATGTTCCGGATTCTTCGGCGACATGGCATCCCTCAGAGGCCTCGGCAGGTGCTTGTAAAACTGGTTTTGGTCTTCGCCCAAACCCTAAGCCCTAAACCCTGAGTAAGAGGCCCCGAGCTGAGATAGGGATGTCGTGAAGAGGTTCAGGTCACCACGCAGAAAGGTTCAAGCCTTACTCAGCCCTAATACCCTTCATAAACCGGATGGTAAGTTTCGGGGTTCAGGGTTTTGGCTTAGGGTTTAGGGAAGCCCACTAAATTAAATCTTGAACCCGAAAAGCAGAGAGGTGCAAGCCCAACCCAACCCTCAGCCCTGGAAGCAGAGATGTACAAGATAGAAGCCCTCCGGACAGGAATGCAAGTAGAATCCTGGAAAGTGCCGTGCAAAAGGGTAAAAAAGCCCTATAACTGCACGTGAAACCCTGAAGCAAGTCGACTATGAAGAAACCTATATGGGGGTTTGCGAAAATAGGGGACCCTAATATAGCACCCTAAATAGTAGGATCCCTATTAGAGGACCCCAAAATAAGGTACCCCCTAATTTTCGGAAAGCTCCCAAATGCCCTGGACATGGGCTCCAGGCTCGGCAGGCATGCTGGTATGCATCACCTGATTTCCGGTAGACCGGATGCAGGCTCGAGGATGTCATAGGGGTTTCATCGACTTTGAAAGCGTTTCCTTTTGGGGCTGTGTGGGCTCTCTACAGATATTTTAGTGCAGTAGTTTTTAATACATGGCTTAGACAAGATTTAGGGTTTACCGGGTAAGGTTCAGGCTTTAGAAAGGGCTTGCATAAAATTAGTGTGGTCTCTATTACTAGGTTCCCTATTACTAGTATCCCCATAATAAGACCCAAAATATACACTCACCAAAATTTCAGAAGCACCCCCTATACACACTCACCAAAACGGAAGAATACGCTCTACTCCATACAAGGTTTGGTTTGTAATTTCATAAAGCCCTAAGGGTCCATGTACTCATATAGTATATACATAGGGCCCAAAGTACCTATATAGGAACTAATTTAAGGCCAAAGTATGTACTATTTGGGTACATGGACCCTTAGGGTAAGGCTTTCAGGAGCAGCCCGGGATCGACGGTCCCCTCGGCGCACGCCTTCAGCTTTATCACGGTTTACCGTAGAGCCCGGAAGGCTGGAATATGAATATCCTCTGAGGTTTAGGGCTTAGGGTTCCCGGAAGGCTGGAATACTAATATCCTCTGAGGTTTAGGGCTTTGGGTTTAGGGTTTAGGGTTAGCTGTTGCAAAAGTTCGGTGAAAGCCATGTTAGTGTTTTTTTCGGGTTTTGTAAGCACTTTCCAAGTGGGGTGAAAGCAGCTCGGCCTCGAGCCTCCAAGTTGCGATGAAGATCGGCCCGGTGACATGCTCTGAGGGTAAAGTATACGGTTTAGGGTTTAGGGTTTAGGATCCTAGCACAGATTACGCACAAATCCTCCTAAACCCATGGTCCAACTTTCAGGGATTCGCGTTAATGTAAGACCCCCCCCCATCCCCCAGTAGTACGCCTCCGTATTTTTCGGGCTCTGATATGGGGATCCCTACATGTCCCTCCTGTCATTCATCCCAAAGACTCCATAGTGGTTGCTAAGCCAGTATGGCACGTTATCCTCACCCCTTTGCTGGAAATCCAGCCCGATATAGTATAAGGACCTTCACAAAATGGAACATAGAACGGGTTTTGGGCTTTAGGGGTTGGGTTTAGGACTTAATGTATATACCTGCAGCCAAAGGTACCTAACTTGTCTAAAGTTCGGTATGATGGCATCTGAATATATAAAGCCTTGAAGCGGTAGGCTTTGGGCTAGAGGTAAGTATTCAACAGACGGGAGTTGCTCACCAGCTCAAGACTGAGAGCCCGACGGGACTGTTGCGATACCTGCTCACAGAAACTAACTTGGTGTGCGTTGAGGGGCTTTAGGGTTTAATTGACCCTAAACCCAAACCCTAAACCCTACAAGGATATCAGGATGCAGAGTCTGCAGCTTTTTAGGTTTGGGCTTTGCTTCGGCCCAGGGCTTGTACTGCACAGAAGAGGCACCTACGAGGGACACCTTCCCGAAACCTGGGCCATGGGCTCGCATCCTGTTGCTGCTTGAAGAAACTTAGGCCCTAAACCCTAAACCCTTAACACTAAGCCCTAAACCGAAGAAACACAGGGCTTAGGGTTTGGGGCTTATGACATCCTGAAAAATCCCAGGCCTAAGGCGCAACAGGCGGATTTTCAAAAAGGCTGATATATAAAACCTAAACCCTAAGCCCTACTGATACAAAGCTTGTAAGGGCTTAGAGGTTACGGCCTAGGACCGCAGGTCTTGGGAAGGGGGGGGGGTTGGGTTCATGATTCCGGCTCAGGCACTGAGGTATGTCGGGAGTTGGAAGATGACTATCCTTGAAGGTCCATCATATACTCTGGTCCTAGACTACTATAGGGACAGGCCAAGGGTATGTACCTGTTGAGTACATGGACCCTTTAGGGCATTGACCTTGTGAGCTGACTGGGGAGCAAGACCCGTCTTGGTGTTGTGGGGGGGTGAGATGAGAGGCCTGGATGAGGGTCTTGGACTTCGGCCCCTAAACCCTAAACCCTGTAAACCCTATAAACCCTATAAACACTATAAACACTATAAACCCTATAAGCCCTATAAGCCCTATAAACCCTATAAGCCCTGTAAAGCCCTATAAGCCCTATAACCCCAATAAACCCTATAAACCCTGTAAAGCCCTATAAGCCCTATAACCCCAATAAACCCTATAAACCCTATAAACCCTAAACCCTGTAAGCCCTATAAACCCTATAAACACTATAAACCCTATAAACACTATACACCCTATAAGCCCTATAAGCCCTATAAACCCTATAAACCCTTTAAACCCTGTACGGCCCTATAAGCCCTATAACCCCAATAAACCCTATAAACCCTATAAACCCTAAACCCAATAAGCCCTGTAAACCCTATAAACACTATAAACCCTATAAACACTGTAAACCCTATAAGCCCTATAAGCCCTATAAGCCCTATAAACCCTATAAACCCTGTAAAGTCCTATAAGCCCTATAACCCCAATAAACCCTATAAACCCTAAACCCTAAACCCTACACGCCCTATAAACCCTATAAACACTATAAACCCTATAAGCCCTATAAACCCTATAAGCCCTATAAGCCCTATAAACCCTATAAGCCCTACCAACCCTACAAACCCTATAAACCCCATAAGCCCTATAAGCCCTATAACCCCAATAAACCCTATAAACCCCTATAACCCCAATAAACCCTATAAACCCTAAACCCTACACCCCAAACCCTATAAACCCTATAAACCCTATAAGCCCTATAACCCCAATAAACCCTATAAACCCTATAAACCCTAAACCAGTAAAGGGCTTTGGGAGGCTCTCGGCTTCCAGGGCTCAGGCCTTCATGCTGGGCGGCTCGAGGCTTTCAGGGGCTTCTTTAAGAGTTCCTTTAAAGGTTCTATTAGGGTTTAGGGTTTAGGTTTCGGATTTTAGGGTTCAGGGCTGAGGGTTTGGGTTTAGGCTTTAGGCTTTAGACTTTAGGGCTGTAAACATAGGTTTCAAGCTGAAGTGATTAGGGCTTAGAGGTTGGCATTGGGGTTGAGGCTGTAGGGTTTCGGTCTCACGGGGTGTAGGGTTTGGGTTTAGGGAACGCAACGCAAGAACCAAAACCCTTGACAAACATTGCGTATTTGAAGAGCCCTGCCCTAGACTCTACCTGTAGCCCGAAAGACCTATACCTTAGTAGGGCTCCTTAAGCGTTATGGTTTCTATGTATAGCTCCGCAGAAACGTAGGTCTTTGGGCCCCAGGTCGTTCCGTTCCTTACAATTTGCTTCTACCAGACACCCTGGACCCCAGTTTCTCTGAGCTCAAGTTTAGGGGTTTAGGGTTGGGGGTTTTGGGGTTTAGGGTTTAGGGCTTTAGGGGTTTAGGGTTTTAGGGTTTGGGTTTAGGGCTTTTGGGGGTTGCATGGGCTGCGTGTCGCTCGCTGCAAAGTTGAACGATGCAATCTCGTCGACTCTCAGTCCTGGTGGAGTTTGCACTGTCACCATCGATTCGTTGCCTGGAGTGCATGAACATGTCTCTCGCATAGTCGACCCACAGGTGATGCATGCCGTACATGTCTCCCACTCCATGCGCTGATGAACGTAGCCAGTCACAGTCATTGCACCAGTGCATGCTAATCCCACCTTGTCCTTGAATGACATGTGGGGTTTCTCTGAGCTCAATTTTTCAAGCAACCCGTGTGGATGCCAACACGGACCACGACATGAAGCTAAGGGTCAAACGGTTTAGGGTTTAGGGCTTAGGGCTTTAAGGTTTACGCTTTAGCGCTTAGGGCTGGCCCTTAGGGTTTAGGGAATAGGGCTTCGGGCCTAGCAGCGTTTCGGGCTTGGGGTTTTGGGTTCGGGAGCCAGTACGGCACTTTAGTTTCAAAGTTGCTTGATACATGACATGGCTTAGCTTCGTGTTTCGCACTTGCTTATTTAGGGTTTGGGGGTTGAAGCTTATCTTTTCTGTCTTAGAAGACGGAAATGTCAAACCCTAAACCCTAAAACCCTGAACCCTAAACCCCGAACCCTGAACCCTGACCCCTAATTAAACCTTAAACCCTAAACCCTGAACCCTGAACCCTAAACCCTAAACCCCATGCATCGGGTAGTACACTTTCATTGGACATGGCAGGGAAACCCTAAGGCCGGACTGAAACTGAGGTTCAGAGGCTGCGTCTGACTTTAGGGGTTTAGGGTTTCGGGTTTCGGTTTAGGGTTTAGGGTTTAGGGTTTAGGGTTTAGGGTTTAGAGTTTAGGGTTTAGCGTTACACTGGGTTTCGGATTCACCTTGAACCCTAAACCCTAAACCTGAAGCCTGGCCTGAGCCCTGACCCCAAAGACGAAGCCAAACACAGATTTAGGTTTTTTTAGGGTTTAGGGTTTAGGATTTAGGGTTTAGGGTTTAGGATAGCCCCAACATCGAATTTCTCAAGCCTGATCTCTCAAACAAAAAGTCACGCATGGCCCAATGCACGGGTCGCAGTAGAGAACATAAGATTGGTGCGTAAAACCTCTACCCGAATGATGAGACCAACATCTGACAATTAGCAGGCTATTGCAGCAACAAGTCTAAGAAGCCGCAAGAACCTTGATCCCATGAAAGGCCCCCTAAACCCTAAACCCCTAAACCCCTAAACCCCAAACCCCTAAACCCCTAAACCCCTAAACCCTAAACCCGAAACCCCTTAACCTTAAACCCGAAACCCTGAGTGGAGCCACCTGGAGCGTGCCGCGCATGCACTTGACCAGCTCGGGGTAACTTGTGCACCCAGCCTCGACTCTTTGAGGCTTTACTGCTTAGGGTTTAGGGTTTAGGGTTTAGGGTTTAGGGTTGGGATTTAGGGACTTAGAGAAAAGGAAACTACAGGTGGGGAGTTTAGGGTTATATAGGGCTTCTACAGGGCTTCTATAAGGTAAAAAGACCTTCTATAAGGCTCCTATAAGGGTAACTACCCACCTGAACATGTCCTAGACTTAGGGGTCTAGAGGTTTTTTGGGAGTACTGTTTGGCTGTAGTCTGCACACGGTCGTGATGCAGGCGTTGTTATTCACAAACAGAAGGGTTGGCTTCGTTCATGCTTGGGGCGTATACTTGGCTGACTTCTGAACCCCCCCTAAAAGTTAAACTTTTGGCTTACCTGTTATAGCTCCTACGGTTGATGATATAAATCCTGCATTACCCCATAATAAGGAATATACCATATCATAATTCCCATAGTTTAGGGTCTTAAGGTAATGCAGGATTTATATCATCAACAATACAGAAACTCAAGAAGTTAAAAGTCCTAAGAGTCAACCAGAAGAAAGCCAAATTATGGGCCTTCGTATTATGATTTAAGGTATATTCCTTAATTCAGGGGTATTAAGCCAAAGTACATCCAGCGACGGCCTTCGAGCCTGTCTCGCACGCGGAGTGTAGGCCATGGCACGCGTCTTTCCGATGAAGCAGGCGCCGAGTCGCCAGCAAGCCTCCCTTAACCCTAAACCCTAAGCCCAAAGCCCTAAACCCCTATAAGCCCTAACCCTAAGCCCTAAGCCCTAAACCCGAAGCCCTAAACCCTGGCTAACAAGCGTTTTAGGGGTTCTACCCTCCAATTAAGGGGTCCTAACCTACTATTTTGCAGGGTTGGGGGTCACAAGTAGGGCTTATAGGGTTTAGGGTTTTCAGGGTTTGGGGTTTGGGTTTAGGGTTTAGGGCTTTCAGGGTTTAGGGTGTGGTTTAGGGTATGGCCGTCCCTTCAGTGGGGGACGTGATAATCTCACCTGTGCGTAGTCTCACTACAGCAGAGATGTACCGGGGTGGGATCGAGCCCCTCACGCCCTCAGTCAGGAAGACACCGTTATCACTGCGGTAAAAGACACAGCCCGAGGCGCGATCTGGACTGCTATTTCGCAGTCCGGTCGCCACCCCGACACCACACGCTTGCCTGAGCTTGGAAGGTGTTCAACGAGATGCACGTCGGTTCGGCTCCCTGTGGGGCCGCCGGCCATCAGACCTTGCTGAGAGATGGAGCGGTAGTGGTGAGCTCGCGTGCCGTGATAAAGAAACGGCGGTAGATCCCGACGGCCCATCCGTGTCATCAGCTGTTCTTTGTTAACATGCTGAGAGTGCCCCTAACCTATACACTGAAACCCCTTGAGGACCAAATGGCCCTTAAAAATTAGGGGCCCCCTTTTCCATATACTATGAACCCCTAAACCCTAAACCCCCAAAAACCCAAAACCCCCAAAACCCCCAAACCCCCTAAACCCCTAGACCCCTAAACCCTAAATCCTGAATCCCTTAGGGTTTAGGCTGTAGGGTTTAGGGTTTGTCAGACTGAAGTCTTCCGGCAAATGCTCGCTAACCACTAGGGGTAGGGTTTAGGGTTTAGGGTTTAGGGCTTAGGGTTTAGGGTTTAGGGTTCTAGGGTTTAGGGTTTAGGGTTTAGGGTTTAGGGTTTAGGGTATCAAAAAATGGAGCGGCGCCCTTATAAAAGGACCCTAAGACTTTAAGAGGGACCCTAAATAGGCCAGGGTTTCCTAATCAGGTTCCTGCATTAACAGAGTTGCCAGCAAGTCTGCCCACAATCTCATGGGTGTAGGCACTACCCCGGGGCAATGGATGGAGGACCGGTTCCGGGACATATTCTAATTCTAGTGTAGCTATAATGAGGAACCCGAAGGAATAACGGTGCTTGTCTAGGCTTCTGCATCACGCTGCTCCTCTGTGATGTAGTGCTAATTGCCGCTCTAGGACGACACTGTGGCCTAGCCGTTGCCATTGCCCTGTGATCCTAACAAACAGGACCCACCGGGTAAGCTTCCGGAACATCAAAGTACTGGGCCCTCGATAGTTGGATAACCATTACTGGTTGGCCCTTTAAAGCCTCTGAACAATGTTAGAAAATAGGGTCCTCTTAAGCCTCATAACGGAAAATATAAAATATCCAAAAGGCCTACCTAGATTACCATCAGGGTCCAAGTGCCCCAATAATAAAGCTTTGGGCAGCAAAATGTAGCACCGCAATGGCTTTAGGCACCAGCTTCCGGGTACACGGACTCGTTGGAAGGTTACACGTTACACTTCGGAACCCCAAAACGTCAAAGGTTGCCCTTGCAGCGACTAAGCCCGGTATAGTTGAAAGGGTATGAACTTTGGAAACCATACCCTACAGGCTCCGAATAGACTACCATGATGGAATTCGGTCCCAACAGACCATCCTTATCAGAGTTTTAGGATCTTTTATTCCTTAATGGTACCATATATGGAGCCGCTAAGTACCCTACAGTATATACTTAAGCTTCAACAGGCTTGCCATATAGGTACTGAAATACATGGGCACATGGAGCTTTGAGCCCTAAACCCTCAACCTCAAAGCTCCTATAGAACCCTCATAACAAGCCATAAAGGAACCATTTAAGGAACCTTGGGGGTAGGTTTAGGGTTTAGGGTTTATGGGTTTAGGGGTTTAGGGGTGTCGGCAAGAGGGTTTAGGGGTTTAGGGCTTAGGGGTCCCAGAACCCTAAACCCTTAGGTTCGCGGATTCCCCCTGACACCGTGGCCGCCTTGTTTGGAGCTCTGGCGCGCAACTCTTCTTCCAACCTGGAACTGGCATTTTTTCCGATTTCAGGATTCAAACCCCAAACCTTCAACTCTAAGCCTTAGGTTCCCGGTTTAGTTCGATAGTTAGATATGCAATCAAGGGGGCCTTAAAGGGCCTTAGTGATTGGGCCTCTAAGCCCCAAAACTACACACAAAGCCCTTTTATTCCACCACCCCCTATATAAACCCTAAACCCTAAAAACCCCCTTGAGCCCTAAACCCTAAACCCCTTTAAGGAGCCCTATAGATCCCTTTAAGGAACCTTTTTAAGGAATCCCTAAACCCTAAACCCCCCGACCCTAGCCGGAACTCTTCTCAACGAGAAAGGCCCCAAAAACCTGATGAATCGCTCTTCTGAAAGCAAACCCTAAGGGTCCAACGGACCCAAGAAGAAAGAGGTTCTACTAGGGCTTTTATACAGGGTCTATAGGGATTTGTAGGGTTAGAGGCCTTTAAGACTCAATAATCAGGTACTTTGGTTGCGGATAGTCTTTCTCTAGGTTAATATTTCTGAGAGTAGATGCTTATTAGGTACTTGGACCCTTAGGGAAAAAGAGATCCCATGAAACCTCGTACAATTTCAACCAGCCTCCAACCCTAAACTCTACCCCAAGGGTCCAAGTAGCGACTATTCATCAACTCTCAGAAATATTTACCTAGATATCTACTATCCGCAACCAAAATACCTTATTATTGAGTCTTAAAGGCCTCTTTAGAAACCCTACCAATCCCTAAAGACCCCTTATGGAACCCTAGTAGAACCCCTTCTTCCTGGGTCCTTTGGACCCTTGCTGTTGATGATGGAAATCCTGCATGACCTTAAGGGCCCTAAACTATGGGAATTATGGTGCATTCCTTATTAAAGGTAATGTAAGATTTTATATCATCCTCAACCCTAAACCCTAAACCCTAAACCCCTAAAGCCCCTAAAAGCCCCTATAAGCCCTAAAACCCCTAAACCCTCATCCACCGTAGGGATACATCCCCAACCCTGAAACTTCAGATCTCCTCAATTGGACGTTGAAGCAACCAAGGCGAAACACACACACACACACATAAAGTCTTACTGTAGCGGCCTTAATAACTAGAATAGGGTTCTGGGCTCCTTTAATCGTAGAAATTTGATAAGGAACCCCGAGGAATTATAATGGTGATAAGCTTGGCTTCCATATTAATTCATGTTGAGTGGTTCCTGTGAGAGAGCGGGCATATCAAAGTATGCTCCTCCCAAAACTCTAAACACTAAACCCCACACCCTAAACCTTCAACCCTAAACCCTGCCACCTAAACCCTAAACCCTAAACCGTGCAACCTAAACCCTAAACCCTGCACCCTAAACCGTGCAACCTAAACCCTAAACCCTGCACCGGAAACCCTGCAACCTAATCCCTTCTTCCAAGGGGTTCTGGGCTGCAGGGCTTGGTTTTTGGGGCTTGGGGGTTGCGGTTTTTTACCCATAGGCTCCAAAGTAGTTCCTTTTTGGGGGGTTACCTCCTAGGATCCTAAAGCTGAGCCACAAAAAGGAACTACCATGGAGCCTAAGCTTTCGTCTTATGGAGAGTTTAACCCTCAAAGGATTCATATTTCAAGGCTTTTGGGCCCAAAGACCCTATTCCATAAGGCTTTTCGGCTATTTTGGTGCTAAGGGTTATGGCGAGTTTAGGCTTCCAGGGGTCTTGGTTCTTAGTCGTGAATGGGAGACTGGTCATTTGGGGGTTTAGGTTTTTAGGGTTTTAGGGTTCAGGGTTTAGGGCTTAGGGTTGAGGGTTTAGGGCTCAGGGTTTAGGGTTGAGGGTTCTTCGTAGGGAATGGGAGAATGGGAGTGTTGGGGTTTAGGAAAGTAGGGCTGTAGGAGCGACGACCATAAGCGGCCTTATAGGATCACTCTAGGGATCCCTTCCCCCATTCTCTACCTACTTGTCGGGTATCATGGGGAGAAAGAAAGGTTGACCTTTGGTGCTAGAGAGGGAAGATCTAGGGGTGTGCTATCCCCCCAAAAAAGGTTAAAGGTTGCATACTGGGGTTAAGGGGTCGTTAACCCTAAACCCTAAACCCGTACTTAGGCAGCATAGTACTCCAAAAGCAACCCAAAACCTGCCGGAGTTGCCTTGCCGACCGCCTCCGCTCCTCCTGCAGCTCGTCACGAAGTCGGGAAAGAAGCCTTCTTTTGCTTACGGGCTAGGGCTTAGGGTTTAGGGTTTAGGGGTTAGGGTTTAGGGTCTAGGGTTTAGGACTTAGGGTTTAGGGGATAGGGCTTGGTTTTTGGATGCCTTTGAGGGCTCCGTGAATTTGATGGCCCTATGGGGCTAAGATACCGGCGAGGCGCCTTCTTTTGTTCAGGCCCTTTAAAGGTGCTATAAGGTTTACAAGGGTTTTTTGGGTTTTGGGTTCTTTTGTCAAGGCTTAGGCTGTGGGTTTAAGAGAACTCCGAAAAATTGGCATTACGGTGTTTCAGACGGATTACTGTAACTAACGAAATAGCAACAAGCTTGGGGACGAAATGAACCCCAAAACGGCCTAAGGTTCATACACCATTCAAGGATTCATTCATAGTACTATGGCCCGCTATTTCTTTGAGGGCCATTTTGTCCTGGAGGTTCGCCAGGGAATGTACCACGCAAATGGTTACTGGGCATCCTTGATATGTTGATGTGGGATTCAAGCTCATTTCCGGGATTTCGGAGTTTTTCATTTTTTGTGAACCCCGTCAGGGTCTCATTTGTAGGGTTCCAATAGGGTTGTACGAAGCGAACAAGGAGTCCTGATGGCAAGGATCCTGCTACTGCAGGTTCTCCATTCCTAAACGGTACGTATGTATGCATGACTGCGAAACACATCGCTTATACATATCTATATCTATATCTATNNCACAAGCCTAGCAAACATGTTACATAATTTTACGGTCTTCTACCTGCTCCAGATGCATATCTAGCCTACATATGTGTTGATGTGTATGCCGAACAGTTTGCGCATATGTATATATATATATATACTTATATTTATGTGTGTGTATATCTATATATATATATACATAAATATATAGATATATGGAAAAAGAACTCTCTCTCTCTATATATATATATATATAGATAGAGAGAGAGAGAGAGAGCTATGCTTCCCTCGAGAACCCTCATGGACGCCCCCACAGTGGACCCCTTGGCCTGGTCCTGGGGTATTATTCTACGAAAACTACAACTGTGCTAGGGTTTAGGGTTTGGGGTTAGGGTTTAGGGTTTGGGTTTTAGGGTTTTAGGGTTTTAGGGTTTAGGGTTTAGGGTTTAGGGTTTAAACCCAAAAAAAAGTTGGAATCCGGATGAAGGACAAGTCCCTAGCCACAAATAGTAGCTCCTACGGCTGATGATATAAATCCTGCATTACCCATAATAAGGAATATACCACAATTCCCATGGTTTATGGTCCTTCAGGAAAATGCAGGATTTAGATCATCAGCCGTAGTATGAAAACCCTACCTTCTAGTATACCGGTACTATACAGAATCAAGAGCCTTTCTTGTTTCAAAGGCGGAGGATAGAGTCGACCGACGCATCCAACATGCAAAGAGCGCAGGAATAGCACTTCCAACTATTCATGTCTCTACAGCCTTAGGCCCCTAAGAAGTTCCTTTTCGGGGAGTATACCTTATAGGATTCGAAATATGCACCATAAACAGGAACCATTTAGGGGCCTATGGGTGCAGGATTAGGCTCCTTTGTGGTCTGACCCAAACCCCAAGACCCCAAAACCCCAAAACCCTAAACCCTAAACCCTAAAACCTAAACCCTAAACCCCTAAAACCCTAAACCCTAAACCCTAAAGCCCTATAAACCCTAAAACTCTAAACTCTGAATCGCCCGTTGCAAGGGCCGGGCAAAGACTCACTTTGCCGCAGGACCTGCAGCCACCGGAAGATCGAGGTTCTTTGGGGTTCCTTTAAAGGGATCTATAAGGTTCCTTACAGGGATCTATAGGGTTCCTTAAAGGGATCTATAGGGTTCTTTGGGGTTCAGGGATTTATAGGGTTCCTTTAAAGGGTCCTTAAAGGGATCTATAGGGTTCCTTTCAAAGGGTTCCTTAAAGTGATCTATAAGGTTCCTTAAAGGGATCTATAGGGTTCCTTTCAAAGGGTTCCTTAAAGGGATCTATAGGGTTCTTTGGGGTTCAGGGATTTATAGGGTTCCTTTCAAAGGGTTCCGATCTATAGGGTTCTTTGGGGTTCAAGGATCTATAGGGTTCCTCTAAAGGGTCCTTAAAGGGATCTATAGGGTTCTTTGGGGTTCAGGGATTTATAAGGTTCCTTTAAAGGGTCCTTAAAGGGATCTATAGAGTTCTTTGGGGTTCAGAAATTTATAGGGTTCCTTTCAAAGGGTTCCTTAAAGTGATCTATAGGGTCCTTAAAGTGATCTATAGGGTTCCTTTAAGGGGTCCTTAAAGGGATCTATAGGGTTCCTTTCAAAGGGTTCCTTAAAGGGATCTA
>CAJNJA010005004.1:0-18011 GCA_905231915.1 Symbiodinium necroappetens
CCTATTTAGTTTTTGTTTGATGCCTAGGTTTTTTGATGTCTATTTAGTTTTTCTAAGGCCCCTCCCCCAAGAACCCCTCACAGATCCCTTGAAAGGAACCCTCAAAGAGCCATTTACGGATCCCTAAACCCGAAACCCCTAAACCCAAAACCTCTTCACAAGTCCCTGAAGCTTCCTCCCTTCGTCCCGCGACTCCTCGTCACTGGCGGCTTCTGGCAGCCTCTTGAGGGTTTTTGGGGTATGGGCTCTAGGGTTCAGGGTTCAGGGTTTCGGGTTTCGGGCCCGCTGACATCCTTGACAAGAAGCCTTCAAGACCCTTTAAGGGGCCCTGAAAGGGACCCTTAGCGGACCCTAAACCCTAAACCCTAAACCCTAAACCCTGAACCCTAAACCCGAAGAGAGAACCGTAACACGAGAGTCACAAATCCCTGAATCACACTGAAGCCCACCAGATCCGGGCCTCCAAAGCTGCACCGACTGATCTTGGCATGCCTGGGCTCTCTTAGAGGCTTTTAAGGCTTAGGGTTTAGGGGTTTAGGGGTTTAGGGGTTTAGGGGTTTAGGGTTCTAGGGTTTAGGGTGTTAGGGTGTTAGGGTTTAGGGTTGAGACTCCAAGTATACAAACAGCACCTGCTCTGGGGTCTAATGGACCCTACCTTGGGCCATTTGAAGGGGTTAGGGTTCAGGGTTCAGGCTGTAGGGCTGAGCCTAGGGATCACAGGGTCTCGAGGTTTCGGGCTTGGCACGTCGAGGGTTCTGCAAGGTCTTGTAGGTCACTTTAGGGGAGTCTATTGGGTTCCCTACTTAGAGGATCATGGGACTTAGTAATTACTATCTATCTATCTATACATACATAGAAGTAAGGTTATAAAGTACCTTCGTTTGAGGTATAAGTAACAAGTAGCTATAAGTAGAGCTACCTTGGCCATAACCCGAGTTACTGAGTCCCATGATGGCGCAAGTGGGGCTCTCGGGCTTCACGGAGAGAATTTGCTGCAACCCTTAAACCCTTCAACCCTAAACCCTAAGCCCTTTCGAATGTGGCATCTCGCCTCTCGTCTACGACACTTGGGTTTCCGAGATTGGAGTTCAAGGCTCAGGAGTTGTGGGCTCTACGGCGTTCGAGGTTCTTTGGTTCCCAAAGGGTCCTAAGTACTGTTACGGGGCGTCTACTTCCCCAAATCATGGTAGGACTTCCTAATACGGGAACCCTACCTTCGACTTTATTGCTACTTTGGACCCTTTGGGGTTTACATCCGGGTTCCTAGGGTTGTGGCGACCAAGATTTGGCTTAAAAAGGATGTCGGCAGTCCGTGGAGCTTTCCAAGCCTTTGCATGGACTTCATGTGCTGTATTATATACCCTCAAACAGGGGTATATAGTCCTTAATAGTAGATGTTTAGAAATTTAGGGTCTTGCGTTCAGGGTAACGTATAGGGTGTTAGGGCTTGGTCTCTTCGGAATATGCCAGGACCCTCCTTGGACCATAGGGGTTTAGGGTCCCGGATAGACTGTAGGGTCTGTTCAAGTTTCTCTAAAGAGAAGGAGGGTCAGCTTCTTGGGGCGGCGTATACTGCCGTATACTACACAGAGTATTCGAGAACCTTTGTTTTTTAAGGGAACACCCCGTTACTAAACTGTAAACCCCTTTAAACTCTAAACCCTAAGCCGTCAACCCCAAATTCGCCCTTACCATTCTCATGGATGCACCGGAGCTAGAGCTGAACATACCCTAAAGCCTAAAACCCTAGACTTTTCACACCTTCAACACGAAAACCCTGAGCCCTAAAATCAGACCCTACACTAAAGCCGACAACACCAAACCCTAAACACCCAACCCCCATGCTGCCGTGTGCCAAAGTGGTTCTGTTTTGCAAATCTGAGGGATTTGGTCGAAGGCTTCCAAAGCTTCTGGTTATCGATGTGGCTCGGGATTTGACTCTTGATGTTGAGGTTTAGGAATGCTTCATACGAAAGTCTACATGTCCAAAAGGACACGTTTACCCTGCACCCAATTTAAACAGAAGTGTGTGGCAGTGGTGGTCGGCTGCGCTCGCTCTGGATTCACGTAATGAGAGTAGGGTCTCGAGTTTAGGCGTAGGTTTCAGGCTCTAGGGTTTTGTTTTTCGGGGGTTTAGACAGGCTTTCGGCCGGAGGGTTTAAGTTTAGGTTTTAGGGTGTAGGGCTACGATAAAGTACGTAGGATTTGTGCTGGGCGTCGTGCTGTGACAAGGCGGTCGCTGCAGCCCGGAATGAAGGTCAGGCAGTGCCTCCGACTACAGGTTGTTTAACACCTATGGAACCGAAACTCAGGTGTTTTGGGGTTTTGAAAGAAAGTTCCGAAATAATCCAACTGTAATCTTAGTATACCTTTTAAACAGTGTGTTTCTGGTTCCCCCCCCCACAACCCTGCCGTTAGGGTATAGGGCATAGGGCAGCCAAGGGCCCTTGACGTCTTCACCTATGATAGCAGCCTTGGACCATAGTATCTCCGTACATCCTTCCCAGCATAGCAAACAAAGTAGTTGCAATTCCAGATCTGTCAAATGCCAACACTCCTGTGATTTGTGTAAACCCTGACTTGCTCGGATGACAGCCAAAGCCAAGCCCCAGACAACCGCACACTCACAACCCTGGTGAGCGCACCCTCAATCCCCTAACTTTCTTTCTCATCTTGCGCACCTCATGTAATCCTGATTTTGCTTGAGCCCCGCAGTCACAAACAAGACTGTACAAGTGCAAAAATTCGTGGAACAAGATCCGCTTGTTTCAGGTTCTCCGGTTTTACATTCCTATCACAGTGTCCTGAGGGTCCAAGTGCCCAAATAGTGGGGCTGTCGGTCCCCAAATCCATAATCTGAATGGCTTGGGGGACCTAGAACCCTACTGTTTGAGTACTTGGATTAGAGGAAACTACAGGTGGGGAGTTTAGGGTATATAGGGCTTCTATAAGGCTTCTATACGGTATATAGACCTTCTATAAGGCTCCTATAACGGCAACTACCCACCTGAGGATGTCCTAGATTGGAGCTTGAAACCCAAACCCTGAACCCTAAGCCCTAAACCCTAACCCTAAACTAACCCTGAACCCTAAGCCGTAGGAAGCTCTACAACCGGTACTCACATCCGGAACCCCAGGAGCCAGAGCTGACAGTTCCGGTTTAGGGTTTAGGGTTTAGGGTGGAAGCCGTAAATAAACCCTGCAAGAACCCCGTTATGCCCTGAACTCAAGCCTTACTACGGAAGCCTTATCCAAATCTGACCACAGGACCCTTCAAGAAGCTGTTAAACCCTAAACCCTCATAAAGCCCTCCAAAAAGCTTTCAAGAAGCCCTTGAAGAAGAACCCTCAAATGATTATAGAGACCCTTGAGAAAATTTCCAAACCTTAATGTTTAATCCCTCAATCCTAAACCTTAAACCTTTAAGGAAGCCCCCAACCCTAATCCCGAAACCCTAAACTCTGTAAGAACCCGCAAACCCTGAAGCCTCAACCCTAAACCCTAAACCCTTGCAGAACCTAAGGAAGCCCTTTAAAACCCCGTCTCAGGAGCCCTTACAGCCCTTATGGAGCCCTTGAGGGAGCCTTTAAAGGGAGCCCCAAACCCTCAACCCTAAACCCTGAACCTTTGAAGAAACTTGAAGAACGTTTCCTGTGAATAGATACTGAAGGAAACCCTTTGAAGAAGGAGCCCCTTAAAGAACCCTCAGTCTGGGACCCGGGCACAGCAGCGCGCAGCCGGAAGCTGAAGCGGGGCAGCCGCGTCTGAGTCGTTCACAAAGGGCCCTATGGTTCCTTAGGTTTAAGGGTCCCTTTAAATGGTATCTTTAAAGGTTCCTAAGTACCTATGTAGGCTCCGTAGGTTTACGTAAGGGTCCCTTTAATGGTATCTTTAAGGTATTATGATTTAAGGAAGTCTCCCCCTAGCGGCACAGATTAACCTTTGGCATTGCCTCGTCTTTTGGCTTTTGGGGCTTTGGGGCTTTGGGGCTTGGAGGGTTTATGGGCGTAGGGCTTAGAGGGTGTATGGGGTTGAGGGGTTTAGATTTATACATGTTTTAGGGGCGGAGGGAGTGTTTATGGGGCATAGGGCCTCTAGGGCTTCTCGGGCTTAGAATGCTAATACTTTACAAGGCTTCTAGGCCTTCTAGTTATGGGGCTTTTAGGGTTAAGGGTTTGGGGTTTCGGCTCAAGGGCCCTACTGTTGATGGTAGACATCCTGCATTACCTTGAGGACCCCATACTATGGGAATTATGGAGTATATTCCTAATTATGGGTAATGCAGGATTTTTACATATATATATACACATAGACATATCATCAATTGTAGGGTGTGCGGTTTAGGAGATCAGCAGAGGGCTTCATCAGGTCGTAATTACCAAGGTCTTGGGCTCAGGGTCGTGGGGTTTAGGGTTTTAGGGTTTTAAGGGTCCTACGCTAAGGGTCGTGGGGCGCAGGGTTTCGGAGCTTTTTGGGGTTTGTTGGAGCTTCCGGGATGTGAAGTGCGCCGTGCCCGTATGCGTATCCACGCCGAACCCCATACCACAAACTTTGACCCGAAACCCTGATGGGTAGTTCTCTGAAGTAGGGTCCCTTTTAGGGTCCTCATTATAGGGGTGCCGTACTGAATTGTGGACCCAAGAGGGCAAGAAGTTAGAAAACTACCCATGTAGTCAAACAAACCCTAAACCCTAAACCGTTAGGGTCTGAGGCCTCTGAGTTGATGATGGTCACGGCACCGCTGTGATAGCCCACGGCCACCACGTCGGGCTGAGCCACCTTCCAAGGACTACAGAGGCCCGGAAAATAGGTCTAGGCTTTGGGGATAGAATTTAGGGGTTAGGGTTGTGGTCTTAGGGTTTGAGCTTTGGGTTTAGGGTTTAAGTTTTGGGTTGAGTGTTTAAGGCTTGGGGTGTAGAGTTCAGGGAGTCTTTGCAAACCCGATTCACAAGCATGCAAAACCAAGACATGTTTTGCTCAGTGTTGCCCACAACCCCTAAACGCTAAAACCCCTTGAACCCTACACCCCAACCCTCTGAAACGAAACCACTAGTCTCCAACCCCGAAACTGGTGCATGTTGCATGTAGGGTTTGGGCTTTAGGGCTTGGGAACTAACCCCTGTCTTTAGCAGTTCTAACATTAGGATCCCCATTTTAATGCTTAGGGTCTACATTACCTAAACTGCGCTCGTCAAGCCCTAGCCCTTTTGGGGACAATGCTTCTGCATCCTGCACACATACAAGACCGCAACAAAACACTTCTAGAGCCCTTAAGACTTTGGAAGCCTTTAGCATGACCAATACAGGATTGTGCCCATCAGTCGCCACAGCACTATGTCGCTGAGGCCGCCACTGCAAGACAAAGCACGGATTCCTTTTGAGGCACGATCCTCGCAGCCGGTGGTTAGGATTCACACTGCCCTAAACCTATAGGCCCTATAAGCCCTAAGCCCCAAACCCCAAGGTTTAGCGTGTGTAGAACGTGTAGACTTCATGGTTGAGATAGTGTTTCTCCAGTTGGGTTTAGTATTTACGGCTTGGGTTTGGTCCTTACACATGCGATGCTGTCATGGGGCCGCCGGCTTGAAGCTCCAGGTCGTTGGCTAGTCGAAATCGTCATTGGCCTGGGCCTGACCGCTCTCCTTGTAGAGTGGCTGTCCCTCCTCCTCTCATACCTGGCCGGAGGCATCTTGACACGGGCACAACTTCGTCTCTTCTTTCTATCTCCTCTCTCACTCTTTCTGTCTCTCCCCGCTCGAACCCGACTGCAAGTGGTAGCTCATTCTGCCGGTCTTGTGATGCCGCCACAGACATATCTTCAGTTCATGTCACGCTCCTTGGTGTGCCCGTCTTCCAGAGTGACAGGTTGCCCAAGCCCCCAACTTTGAAGGCCAAGCCGCGGCCGGTCTCCAGGACGAACCTGGCCCGAAAAATGGTGTTCGGGTGCACAGCTGTCTCCTCCCGGTTGTCCTGCAGAGCACCGAGCCTAAGAACTTTGTGTCTGTATCTCTCTACCTCAGTCCACTCTCTCCCTCGATCCTTGTCTCACTCTCACTCTCCCTCTTCATCCTTCAGGAAGTAAAAGAGGCCCATGTCGCCGGAGTGCGGCGTGGCTTTGGGGTCGCTCCCAACTACTGGAAGTCTGCGAGCTTAAGGAGTCACGAGCTTGCAGGCATGTGATGGGGGGGTTGCGGCTAGTTACCATCCTCCAAAGTGCTTTCTGTCCGTGCTTAGGATTCGTATTATTAGTAGCACTTGTATTTGTAGTAGTATCGGTATTTGTATTAATACGAGTATTGGTAGTGATATCAGTGTTAGTAGGAGTAATTATTAATATTCGTGTCAGACTTATTCGAAGCATTCGTCTTAATACTAATCTTAGCATTATTATAAGTGTTT
Source organism: Symbiodinium necroappetens (assembly GCA_905231915.1). Classification (NCBI taxonomy): domain Eukaryota; class Dinophyceae; order Suessiales; family Symbiodiniaceae; genus Symbiodinium; species Symbiodinium necroappetens. The sequence goes on from CAJNJA010005004.1 coordinate 6,400, forward strand.
ATACTCGTTTCATAATCATAATCATAGTTTTGGTCTGTGTCTCAGTATTATAAAACTATCATTAATATTGATATTAATATTCGCAATAGCATTCGCATTAATATTCATATTCGAAATAGTACTAATATATTAGTTTTCGCATGAATACTAGTATTGAAAATAACCACACCCGCCCGAAACCCAGCACACAAAGGAAAAAAAAACAAAACCAGGGCTTCGCCTGGCCCAGGGTTTACCTGCTCATGTGGCACCTGTGCTTTTTTTGTCCCCAGGGTTTACCCCACGGGTAAACCCGTGTGGCAATCAGCAGGGCTCATACTGCCACCGCCCACCTCCTCCATCACGACTCCTGTACCTCCTCCAGCGTCCTCTGGCCCCACCAGAACTCCTCCCCGCACCAGTTCTGTTCCACCTCCTCTTCCTCTGGTGCCAGCGGCCCTTCCATGTTCCACCGCCCATCCGCTATCCGCCTCCAAGCCACCTCCCTCCCACAAGGTGGCCAGTTTGGCGGGCGGCCATGGTGTGCAGGGCCCGCAACTCCACCACCACCCAGTGCGCCGTCAGCTCCTGCCTCTTCTGGTGGGCCTTCTCCACCCACCCCCTTCTTCCAACCCCTCCTGGCCGCCGCCTTCTTTTCTTGCACCACGCCGTTTTGTCAGAGCTCATGGCCGCCCACCGCTCCGCCTTTTTCGTCCTCCTGCTCTCCAGGCGGGCCTTCCTCTCCCTGGTCCGCTTTCCTGGCCGCCACCACCGCCGGCCACTTCTCTTCCCTTGACCCGCCGCTGGCGCTTTTTCTTCCCCGCTTCCTCCTCGAAGTGGTCTTGGGCCAGACCTTGGCCTTGGCCTTGGCTTGCGGGCTTCCTTCGCTTCCTCCACCTTTGCCTCCTCCTCCAGGAAGTGGCCTTCGAACTGCGGCCAGCTGGCCAGTTCAGCCCGGGCGCGGACCAGGTTCCCGAGGCCTGACATGGTGGCTAGTGGGCGGCTAATCTTAGGCTGCACAGTAGCGGATGCTCACAAGCCGATTCATATAGGAGGGCATGCTGCACCTCACATGCCCTTTCAGCACGCGGAAACCCAATACTCATCATCCCTCGCTCGCTCCCTAAACCCTGAACCCTAAGCCCTGAGCCCTAGACCCTAAACCCTAACCCCTAAATCCTAAACCCCTAGACTAAACCCTGAACACCTAGACCCTAAACCCCAATCCCTTAATCCTAAACCCTTATAGCCTTAAACCGGTCGAAGCCAAATCCTGAACTCTACCTATAGCCGAACCGAAAAGACCTGCCTTTTGGGACTTCCTTATTCTGGCTTCTATATATACTTCCTCGTCATCATGGTTTCTATATATACTTCCTTATTCTGGTTTGTATATTATATATATATATTCTTTCAAAAAGGTAAGTCTTTGGGGTCAAAGCTGAACCCCAAATGAGCCTTGAAGGCTCGGACAAGCTTGAAGCATCCGTAGATCGTTTCTGAGATCGTCCAAAAGCAGAAGAACCCCTGTAAACCGCTTCTGAATCCGTTAAGCCCGGTCTGTTGAGACCCAGATTACAAACTATGTAAGACCTACATGTAGTCTCCGTTGTAGCTCCTTGCTTTCATGGAAAAATTTTGTGGCCAGGCTCTACACCTTAAACCCTATACATCCTAAACCCTAAACCCCACACCTTTACTCCAAACCCTAAAACCCTAAACACTCCCCCTTAACCCTAAACCCTAAAACCCTAAACCCTACCCCCTAAACCCTAAACCCTAAAACCCTAAACCCCACAACCCGGCGAGAGCCTTTCCACCGCTTTGCCGCCGGTCGTGGAGCCCGGCAAGGCCCAGAAGCAGAGGGTCCCCCCTGGCTGAGCTGGATTTGGGTTTGGGGTTTAGTTTAAGGGTTAAGGTTTGGGGTTTGAGGTTTCAATTTAGGGTTTAAGGTTTAGGGTTTAGGGTTTAAGGTTTAGGATTTAGGCTTAGGGGTTTAGGGTTTAAGGTTTGGGGTTTAGGGTCTAGGGTTTGGGGCTTGGGTTTAAGGCTTAGAGTTTAGGATTTCGGGCTGCTGGTTGAAGGACTTAGGGTGTTTAGGGCCTTTAGCAGGGCTTTTGTGGTTTGCCCCTGGCTGAGCAGTCTTGGGCTTCTGGGCGTAAACCCTAAACCCTAACCCCCCAAATTCTAAACCCTAAAACCTATAAACCCTATAAGCCCTATAAGCCCCATAAGCCCTATAAGCCCTAAACCCTATAAACCCTTTAAACCCCATAAGCCCTATAAGCCCTATAAACCCTGAACCCTAAACCCTGTAAACCCTAAACCCTGAAGTCGGGCTTTGGGGCTTGTGGGGCTTTGGGAGTTGCCGGGCTGAGGGCTGCAGGGCTTTAGGATCAAAAGTTTTGGAGTGTAGCTGTTGGGGCCCTAACCCTAAGGCTCTACGGAGTCATATGTTAGGGCTTTTGGGCCCAAAGACCCTACTATATAAGGCTTTTGGGCTATTTTGAGCCTTAGGGTAAGGCTTGCGATTTAGGGGGTGCTACGGATCCAGACTGGTTTAAGGTAAGCCCTTAAACCCTAAACCCTATAAACCCTACAAGCCCGATAAACCCTATAAGCCTTATGAGCCCTATAAGCCCTATAAGCCCTTTCAACCCTACACCCTAAGCCCTAAACCCTATAAACCCTATAAACCCTATAAACCCTATAAAAAAAAAACCCTACACCCTTTTAAAAAGGCTCCCAGAGCTTCATGCCTTCGGGGTTTCTGGGAGGGAATGCGTGTTGGAAACTGCTCCTCGCACTCCGCGAATCCTGGCGGGCCCGCGCTTGTCTCCGGAAAGAGCGAACCTCAAAGATGGCTGCGTGATCAGGGTTCAGGATTCAGGGCTTAGGGTTTAGGGTTTAAGGTTTAGGGTTTAGTGTTCAGGGTTCAGGGTTTAAGGTTCAGGGTTCAGGGCTTGGGGTTTAGGGTCTAGGGTTTAGGGTGGTGCATTTGCGGCTTAGATCTCTAGGCTTTGTAAGGCTTAGGGCTTAGGGCTGAATTAGGAAGATTCTCGCACTTTTGGAGGCACCCCGTGTCTGTGAGATTTGGGCTTCCGCGTCGGGGTGGAGTTGAGGCAAGCGAGGACGCAACTTTGATGCTTGATCTCTCCATACCCTACCTAGAGGGTCATACACCTATGCCTTGATTTGGGGGTACCGCAGGATTTTATTATTAAGATATCAGAAGCACTCTGGCGGCACATCAGCAGTCAACTTGAAAAGCTCATCAGGTACCTAGAAAAGGGGAGGCTATGACCCCATAGGTAAGAAGAGCCCTAAATGACCTAAGGGGGGTCCCAAAAGTTGTTTGGATCCGTTGGGGAGGCCCTCGAGCCAAAAGGAAGCAGTCCTAAAGAAGGGCTTGGGGTTTAGGGGCTTAGGGGTTTGGAGGGTGAGGGTTTGGGGTTTAGGGGTTAGGGCTTTAGGGTTTTAGGGTTTTGGGGTTTAGGGTTTTGGGGTTTAGGGTTTTGGGGTTTTGGGGTTTAGGGTTTGGGGTTTTGAAGAACATGCAGTTTTACCAGCCACAATCCATACTCTGAATATAGGCACGTTGGCACATGCTCCACCGAACTTCTTGTCTGGTGGTGACGGGGTATGCCCTGAAGCTTGCCGATTGGAGGACCTTAAACCCTAAACACTAGACTACACCACTATCACTCCCTTGAGAGCAGAAGCAAGCATACCCCATCAATGTCAAGAAAATCAGATCATCAACACCGCAAAACCAGAGACCACCCGCTGAACTGGCCAAGAGACATCTCAAAGCCCAAACTCCGGAATCGTTGGCCCTCGGCCCTAAACCCTCGACGCGAGACCAGAAAGCGCGAAACCCACAAAAAGACATAAAAACCCGAAACCCCTGAAGCTCTCAATCCTTGAAACCCTAAACCATAAAGCCATGGAAAACTCTGAACCCTAACCCTGAAACCTTCATGACCTACAGGACGAACACGCCAAAACCCAAACCCTGAAGCCCTAGAAGTCCCTGAACCCTGAGCTTAAAACACTAAACCCTCGAACCCCTGAACCCCTGATGACGTGCATTTCCCGTAATTAATAAGGAAGATACCATATAAATCCCGTAGTTTAGAGTCCTTAAGGTAATGCTAAGGATTTATATCATCAGCCGTAGCACCACAAGAAAACCCTCTGGGCTCCCCGGCCCACGGAGAAGAACTAAGGCCGAAGGCTCCGCATGATGCTCCTGAATGCCCCAAGAAACCGTGTGAGGAGGGTTCAAGGGCCTATAGTGATCTAGGATTTAGGATTTCGGATTTTTTTGTTGGGGGTTTGGGGTTTAGGAGGGTTCAAGAGCTTAGGGTCTAAGGCTTAAGATTTCGGATTTTCGGGATTTCGGCCTCGAGATCTAGGATTTGGGATTTCGGTGTTTTTGTTAGGGTTTAGGGTTTAGGGTTTAGGATTTCGGGTTTTTTCCCGCCATGGGCCCAGAGACCAACTCAGATAAGCTGCTCGGGTCTATCGTGACGATCAGGCTGTGCCGCTTCCTTGCCTTCTGCCCTATACTTGTTGCTTATGGGTTTAGGGTTTAAGGTTTATGGTTTAGGGTTTAGGGCTTAGGTATACTTCATGTCACAAATAAATAAACAGGTGCGTGCGCTGTATGCCCCTATACTCCCCAGGAAGGTACTTGCAACCACAGGGAGACTCTCTGAAAGCGAAGCTCCGGTATCAAACCGTGTCGGGACTCTTTTCAGCATGGCCTGAATCGCCATGTGCTCCCCCTGCCCTGACGACACGTCCAAACTTTCCCGTGGGTCAGCAAATCGTGAGAGCTGAAATAGAGATCGCGGCTACTGCAGCGGGATTCTCCCGCAGTACCAAACCCTCAGAGCCGTAAGAACCCCATAAATTCCTTACATCGAAGCCGTATGACACCCCTGCAAATACCTCACAAAGCCGGTGTAGTGGCCCTGTAGAACCCCGTCATGAAGCCCTCAAGAGCCCCGGAAGCATAGGCACACCTCCCCTTTTTGTAGCAAGACTGAAGAATCCTGAAATCAAGGAACCATCATTACAGCTCGCTCCCCTGGAACAACAGATTTACGAAGATGTTACCCCAAACCCTGTTCTAACTGCTGAGGCCCCCCTAGAGAAAAGAACCTCTGTGTATTTTTCTTGAGCCCCAACCTACCGAGAAAGGCCGCTGGATTGGAATAGTCCCACGAGCCCACCCTAAACCCTAAACTCTAAACCCTCAACCCCTGTGAGGTCCCGATGAGATCCGAGGCTTTGCAGGGACTTGGGCTGCAGGGCCGTGACAATGCGTTCTGGCCATGAGAGAAGGAGGGGAGCTGCTTTGAGGGTTTTAAGGTTTAGGGTTTAAGGGTTAATGGCTTAGGGTTTAAGGGGTTAGGGTTTAGGGTTTAAGGGTTTAGGGTGTAGGGTTTAGGGTAAGGGTTCCTGTAAGGGTTCCTTAAGGGTTCTGAATAAGGTTGAGGGAATAAGGGTCCATGTACTGAAACAGTATATACATTGGCCTTGAAGTAGTCTCTGTATAGGTACTCTTAGGGGAAGAAAGATGAGGGCTGCTAGAAGGGCTTTATATAGTTATAAGTTCTAAGGTTTCAATGCTGTAGGGTCCTGGGTTTAGGTCTTCATGGCTCGTTTTCGGGCTTTAGGTCGTTAGGGCTCCTTTACGGGTTTAGGGCTTTAGGGCTCCTTTATTAAAGGTGCTAGAGTGCTTTACAGGGGCGTTGCTGGGTGTCCTAAGGTTCACATAGCTTAGCTTGCAGCCGCTGGCCAGTGGGGTGGGTTTCGCCTCATAGCGGGTTTAGGATTCCTTTAAGGGTTCCTTTACGGGTTCCTGCCAGGGTTCCTCTGAAGGGTTCTGCAAAGGCTGTATGGTCTTGGGGCTTCCAGAGGGTTTAGGGTTTAGGATATTGGGCTGAGAGTTTTGGGTTCAGGCGTTTGGGTTGGGGGAGTCGGGTTGTCGGGCTGGGAAATGCTGAGATACCCGACCCTACCCGCATATGTAGTGCTTGTGGCGTAATGCATCAGAAGCTTACACTTTAAGGCTTCGGGTTCGAGTGCTGTGACACTACAATCGGGCATGTACACAGTCCATCTATTAGCATTGTCGCTTTGGCTTTCAGTCAGTTCTGCAGCTGTCTTTTGTTGAGGAGGGGGGTGTTCTGAGTTGATGGCTTCTGTACAATCGAAGACGAAACACCTGGCGAAGGCGGGGGCATGTTTCAAAGTCGATCCCGACCCGGATTGCGGCGGTCCTTCTTCACAAAATTGAATCAAGACATGGCTGCGTAGGCTGGAACCCGAACGACTTAATTAAGTCCCAAATTTCTTCGGAGAGCGTTGTCTGCAGTGAAGGAAATGCAAGGAGCGTGAAATCAACATACATGTTTCATGCAGGTCTGCCTGGGAGACATCAACGCGATGGTATTTTGCCATCATCGGCGCCCAAAGCTCCTCGGGCAGCCGGCTGTCCAACTTGGGTGCAGGAAGTCATGCAACAACCTGCTGCAGGACCTGCGACAACATTCCACACAACAGGGTGCGACAGCATGCGTCAAGAAGTTCATCTGCCGGTGCACGCCAGTCTCGTCCCTTGCCCTATCCTGATACTCGGCGAGGCCAGCCGTGATTTCAGGGCAAAAGCAATCGAATCATTGCGGCCGAAAGGCCAAGTGAGCGGCTGAGCCCTAACTTAAAGACTCGGCTTAGCAGTAGAGTCACAAGTGCCCACCCTTGTCGGGGTGTAGGGTTTAGGGTTTATTGGGGATATCTGACTTCTAACTCTACCTCGAACTTTAGTCACAAAGCCAGGCAAAACATAGATGGAACCTACCCTAACTCTGTCGGCATCTGAACGAATCAGAGTAACTTAGTTTGCTGCAGTACATGATAAAGATACCAGCTACAGTATGTAGGGACGGCAAACGGACATTATTCGTTCAGACCGCTACAGTATGTGATGGCATGTCAGAAATACCTCTCCCTAAGGGTCCAAGTACTCATTGTTTAAGGACTTTGGGGCCTTTGGGGGTACCAAAACCCCTAAACCCTAAACCCTAAACCCTAAACCCTAAACCCTAAAAACTAAACCCTAAACCCATAAATAAGGACTACTTGGAGCCTTCGGGTCTGGGGCTGCAAGTACGCATGACTCATGACCCTAGTTCCCAGAGGCTCCACATATGCTACAACTACGGTTGATGATATAAATCCTGCATTACCTTAAGGACCCTAAACTATGGGAGTTATGGTATATTCCTTATTCAGGGTACTGCAGGGTTTATATCAGCAACTGTATGGAATTCGGTCCCAAAAGATCATCCTTAGTGCGGCTTTAGGGACCTAACTCCGTGAGGGTAGTATTTATGGAGCCCCTCAGGTTGCCTTTCTTCAGTTCCCATGAACCCTTGGCCAAACCCTGCTGACCGGCCGACTACCAAACCCTAAACCCTAAAGCCCAAACCCTAAACCCTAAACCCCAAGCCCCAAAGCCCAAACCTTAAACCCTAAACCCTCAACCCTAAAGCCCAAACCCTCAACCCTAAAGCCCAAACCCTAAACCCTAAAGCCCAAACCGTAAACCTGAAACCCTACACCCTAAAGCCCTAACCCTAATATCGAACAGGGAGTGGCCGGGCCTGCTGTGCAGGCCACCACGATTCCTTCTGCGACAGCTACACCTGTGACCTGCGAGGATTAATATGGGGGCCTTAATAATTAAAATAGGGTTTTGGGGCCCATTCTACTATAACCATAACAAGGAACCCCCAAAATAGTATTGGTAATTATTTAGGCCCCTACATTAAGTTCCAAGCTCAGCATCTACAGTTTGTAGGGTTTCGGGTGTGGAGTTTAGGGTTTAGGGTTGAGTTCCACGCGTAGTTTCCGGGGCTTACCTGGCCAAAATGGAGGTGACCTTTAGGGTTTCGAGCACTTGAACCTTTCCAGCTTTGCTCTATCTAAAGCCTAAACCCTAAACCGTAGGAATGTTGCATCAGTCTGTTCTTGTCCGGGTTGTAGGGCTTACCTGGACCCTTAAGAACCTCCCTTTTTAGGGTTCCTTACTTTGATTTCTTTATACAAGTCCCTAAAAAGGTAGGTTCTTTGGGGTCTAGGTAGTGTTTAGGGTGTAGGGTAGCCCTAGATAGCCCAGGGCTCAGAACCATGATTTGATGGTTTGCATCCTGCAAAGGCTGTCCAAAACCCAACACCCTCAGCTGAGGAACATGGATTCTCCTAATGTGATTTAAGGCATTCTAGGTCTGTGCGTTCATGCGGGGCTTTGGGACCTCTTCATCTTGCCTCAAACCCAGATCTTGGTTCCGGGTTTCGGATTTGGGGTCTGGGTCTATGACGTGGCTAAACGATTTGGGATTCGGGATCTTTGATCTAGCATGCATGGCTTACAGTCTGCCTTACCTTAAGGCTCAAAATAGCCCAAAAGCCACACTACAGAAGGGTCTTTGGGCCCAAAAGCCTTGAAATATGAGTCCTTAGCTTCTCCATGAAAGCATGCCTTAGAGCCTTAGGGTATGAAAGCCCCTGAACCCTAAACCCTAAACCCTAAAACCCGAAAACCTTCTGAACCCTAAACCCTAAACCCTAGAATATCAGTCCTTACAGTATCGGCCTTTCTTTCGGGGCCTTACGGTGAGGGGGGGACCTGCGGCCCGCAGCTTGTGGAAAGCTTCTCCTACTAGAGAAGGGACTTTCAAGAGGTCCCTAAGGCTCCAGGTAGTTTAGGGCTTAGGGTTTTAGGGTTTAGGGTTTAGGGTTTATATTACCCTAAGGCTCCAAGTAGTCCTTATTTATGGTTTTGTACCCATAAAGACCCCAAAGTCCTTGTTTATGGTTTTGGGTACCTATAAAGGCCCTAAAGTCCAAAAATAATGAGCACTTGGACCCTTAGGGTGTGCTTGTGGCCGTTGCGGCATTGGGAATTTAAGTAACACATTGACCTAAGTCCCGATTCAAGGCTTCTGTCACTACAGCCTGCATTGCGAAAAATGGCTGCAAACACACGAGAGCCATATAAATGTGTAAGTGCGGGGAGCCATCTGTCGTGCTCAACCCTAAGGCTCAAATAGCCCCAAAGACTTGTATAGTATGGTCTTTGGGCCCGAAAGCCTTAGAATAAGAGTCCTTACCTAAACCCCCAAAAGTAGGTAAAATAATAGCCCAAAACCTATAAAAGGCTACTATACTACATACTTTTGGGGTCCAGGTAGAGCCTATAAGAGCAAGACCCGGCTCCGTATGCACTGGGCCGCCGCGCGCGACCCCGCAGGGGAGCGATCCCCGTGACCTGCCCGAGAAGCTCTGGAAACTTCTTCCGCACAACCAACCATTAGGGTTTAGGGTTTAGGGGTTAGGGTTAGTAGTCCCTCTTGAAGGGTTCCTTTTTAGGGGCGGTTCCATAAAGGTTTAGGCTTCAGGGGTTTGGGGCTGCAGAGCTTTTCCAGCCTCTCAACTGTCATTCCTTCCCTTCCTTGCTGTGTTTCTTGATCAGTCAGAACCTGATTCTGAAAGGGAACTGCAAAGCAGCTAAACGTACGCCTTTCATAGTAAAGTCCTGCGGCAAAGAACAATATGAACAGGTGTTATGCTCGTCGAGATCAAGTAGATCAGAGCACTACCCAAATCCCCAAACCCCTATAACAAACACCCTAGGAGCCCACCCATGAAAACAAAAACTTTATGGCTGAGGACTTCGGGCTCCTGGTTTAAGAGGGTTCGGTTTAGGGCTTAGGGTTTAAGATGTGTTGTGTTGGTTTGGGTTTAGGGTGTAAGCTTTAGGGTTTAGGGGTTCAGGGTTTAGGGTTTAAGATTTGTTCGATTTAAGGTTTGGGGTTTAGGGTTTAAGCTTTTGTGGTTTGGGTTGAAACCCAATTGGCCCAGTTTCCATAAATCAAGGAACAGAGTTCCACCAGTGCCGGGCCTCTTAGTAGGATTGCTTCTAGGCTCCTTAACTACCCATAGGCTCCAAAGTCGTTCCATTTTGTGGGTCATATTTTAGGGATCCTACAAGGAAATCCCAAGAAGGAACTACTATGCAGCCCATGGGCAAGCTTTTATTCAGAAACTCATGCTTTCACAGGTTCAATGTTTCGGCTAGTATACGGGATTCATCGGAGACCCTAATTCACCCGAGACCCTTACCATGAACCCCTCAATCTTGACGACCTTCAAGCCAAAACCTTGTAACCCCTGGGGTGATGTAGTGTCGGAATAAAGCGTAATGATTAATGGTTCCTCCTTGTACTCCCGAAAAAAATAAGAAGCATAATATACCCCGAAACCCTCGTCTGATTACGGATGCTCCTAGATTATCGGGGCGAAGAAATGAGAGTCTCGGGTGCATCCTAACCCTGTAGAATTAATTTGAGTATTAATTGGACTCTCTGACACACGAATAAACAAGAATTCGATTAAATATACATATATATATACACATGTGTATATCTATATATATATATAAGTAAGTTTTGGATACTATTTTTTGGATACTCTGTTTCCTTTCAATCAAGTGAGATTTGATAGCATAAGATAGCTACAAGCCACCGAGAAGCCATGGGCCAAATGAGCAACTTCCAGAACTGAGGTCGGATCTACCCTAAACCCTAAACCGAAACCCAAAGCCCTAAACCCTAAACCCTGTAATTGAAGGCCTGAATAATTCGAATAGGGTTTTGGGTATCATACTACAATTATAATCAGGAACCTTAGTATCGGTAGGGAGACGACGGGAGAGTAGGTCGGAACGATGTCTTGTCCCTGCGTTGGCTGAAAGCACATCTTGGTGCCTGTCGCGAGGTCGCAGTCAGCAGAGTCACCGCCTCGGCACTCGCCATTTCGTTCGGGGGTGGTGGCAGGTAGCCCTTAGACACCAGCCAATCCATCGAGATAGGGGGGTGTAGGGACCTATAGGATTTTAACATCCAAATTTAGACAGCCTAAAAAATTCTGTCCTCAAGGGTTTGAAGCGTTTGTTGTTGAGCTACATTCCTTCCTGGGTGAGTCGGAGAGACAATGCAATCAAAGGGCATACAGTAACTGTCCCTAAACCCTAAACCCTAAGCCCTAAATACAAAGTCTTAGAAAGAAAACCCGGAGAGAGGGGCTTCGGGAGGAGTTTTACAACACTTTACAGAGTCTTTCGCCGCCATCCACAATGGTTTCCTGTGGCTCCCGCGTTTGTATAGGGTTGTGCATGGTTTTGGAGGATTCAGGGTTATCTGTTGGGTCGTTTCCAAGGATCGAGTAAGTAGACCAAAGTAGAGTCACGTGAGATGCCCCCCTAAGCGAGGTACGCTTCAGAAATCCTAGTAGCAAGACTTGTAAAGCTTTGTCAACTCCTCCACTATCACTAAGAGGTAGTGGCTCTCTGAAAAAGTAAGAACTCTCTGGTTCATGAGCACGAACCCAGAGCTCCCTTTGCTGCCTGGTTGGTGGCAACTGCGATGGTGCCATCCGGCAGCGCATCGGCGGCATGGGAGATGTACCTGAAGTTAGTCTTCCTGAAAGTAACCCTACTGGAAACTATGATAGAAAAATGTAAAACCCTCATTGTTTTGCTATGGCCGTGAGCGCTGTGC
>CAJNJA010005015.1:0-18009 GCA_905231915.1 Symbiodinium necroappetens
GTTTAGGGTTTAGGTGTTTTGGGGTTCAGGGGTTTAGGGGTTTAGGGGGGAGGGGGTTGGGGGATTCTGAACAAGCAGTATGTGCAATCAGGCTCCTCATTATAAATATGCTGCAACGTACCTTTTTAGCATTTGGTCGGAATACGTAGTAATTTCGTTGCTTCGGGCTCCACATTACTATACTCTAAACCCTAAACCCTAAACCCTAACCCTATGTCTTTCCGAAGCCCTCCTCTACCTATTGACCTCTGGTAGTTCCTCCAAGGGGCTCCTTTTAAGCGGTTGCTTTAACTTAGTTCCCCCATACCCAACCTTGAAACTTTTGGGGTTCTTAGAATTTAGTAGTAACCTGAGAGTTGAACCTTGTATTTTTGTGGCTTATTGGAGAAGTAAGTGAAAGGGTTCCAAAAGCGTTCCAGCTTTAGGATGGCCGAAAACGCTCCTGAATGAGCAGTTCGGAGAGATCATGCTGTTTGTTCGATTCCTTTAGCTGATGGGATATATAGTCCCACCACCTCCCTCGAAGCTCTGCGTGGAGTCTTGGCGATCCATGCTGTGAGAGGTGGAACTCTTCTGTCTGCAGATGTAAGCGTTGCATTTATGCAGGCCCCTGTGCAAGGGATTGAGTGTATCCGCTTTCCGAATGGGATGTATGATGAACAGAACAAGCCTCTTTTCGCGCAAAGCCATGAATGGTTTGAGGATTGGCCCTTTGAATTGGTACCTTGAGTTCACCAACACTTTGCGTGGGAAGTTTGGGTTTGGTGAGACTGCCGATCCCACTGTGCACCACAGGCTTGAATCTGATGGTTCGTTGACCCTGGTGCTGGTTTACGTTGACGACCTGATCATCTACCTTGAAGTGGTTCCCATGTTCCGCCACGGTTTCTACGAGGGTTTAGGGTTTAGGGGTTAGGGTGGCCAACGCGCGGGGGGTGGACTCCCTAAGATATCGATCGCATGAGGTTGGAAGGGGGCTTGCGGTTGTTGCGATTAGGACTACCCAGAGAACCCAATACCCCTTGACTAAGGAAGTACACCTTAAACCACAATATTAAGGCCCCTATAATTTAAGGAATATTCCTTATTAAGGGGTATTGGGCTCCGTCTACTACTCCACGTATCAGGCTCATTGTGTGGGCTCCCGGGGCTTAGCATACCCTAAACCCTAAAACCCTAAACCCCAAACCCCAAACCCTAAAACCCTAAACCCTAAAACCCTAAACCCTAAAACCCTAAACCATAGCAGTCGCAACCATTCTTTGTCAGTACTGATTTAGCGTTCGAGGCTCAGGGCTTAAGGAGGCAGAAGGCGCGACCTATAAACCCAGAGAACCCAGTACCCCTCAATTAAGGAATATACCTTAAAATATAGGGCCTTAAGGGAATGTACCCTTAAATTTTAGGGGCCTTAGTATTATGATTTAAGGTATATTCCTTAATTAAGGGGTATTGGGTTCTCTTTTGCAACGCTACTACTTAGAAGTGTGGTAGTAATGAGTAAAGGGCTTTACTTATAGATGTTTGCAATGATTTCTACGCCGTCTGCCTTTGCTGTTATCGGCGCAACTTTTGGTCCTGTCTTTAACTGATACCGTTGTCCCCCTTCGTAGCTGCTTAGGCCAATTCGGTACTTCAGTGCTATGGCGGGTTAACACATAAGACCCGGCTTTTCGGGTGGAGGGCTTAAGGGTTCAAGGCTTTGGGGTTCTAGGTTTTTTTGGTGGCTGGGCAAATGCATGGAAGCCTATATCGCGACTGTTGGAAGCAGAAGTAGCAGTATCTAGACGGTGTGATGCTGCATACACTGTCCTGTGGTCCGTGTTAAAGACAGCAGGAGCATTTAGATGACCAATAGCATCCCCACAACCGGAAACCCCACACCCCAAAAAGAACCAAACCCAAACCCCCTAAACCCTAAACCCCTAAACCCTAAACCGAAACCTGCAAAAACCCCACAACTCCAAGACCTTAGACCCTGCCAGCGGCGCAAAGTTACCCGAGTCCGACGTCCCCTAAACCCCAAAGGTCCAAACCCTCCTAAAGCCCGAAGCGCGCCGGAGACTTGAGCCCTGAGGGTTTAGGGTGTAGGGTAAACCCTAAACCCCTAAAACCCTAAACCCTTATAGTACCCTTATAGAGCTCCTTAAGGGAACCCTTATAACCCCAAACCCTGCAAGTGCCCTGCACCAGGCTGGGCAGATTCCTGGTTACTCGCTGCTGCTGAGGCGCTGAGACCGCAGAGGAAATCAGAGAGCTGAAGGAGACCCCTGGACGAAGGAATAGGGGGTTTAGGGTTTGGGGTTTAGGGGTTAGGGTTTAGGAGCTTAGGGGTTTAGGGTTTAGGGGTTTAAGGTTTAGGGTTTAGGGGTAGAGGCCTTAATCTTGCAGGTTTAGGTATATCCCTCCCTTTTCCCCAAAATCGATGTGGTAGTATGGGGTGCCTTGCGGCCTCCTGGCTTCTCGTGGGTGCACGCACAGATGTGCAGCGGAAGCCTGTTTCTTCATCTTATTGTGTTGAGGTATACTCCCTTGTTAAGGGGTCTTGGGCTCTCTGGGCAGATTCCGGAGCAGAAGTGGTAGTGGTAGTGGTGATGGAAGCAATAGCAGCAGCAGTAGCAGTAGCAGTCGCAGTCGCAGTCGCAGTGGTAGTGGTAGTGGTAGTCGCAGTAGCAGTAGCAGTAGCAGTAGCAGTAGCAGTAGTAGTAGTAGTAGTAGTAGTCGTAGTGGCAGCGGTGGTAGTTGTAGTGATAATGGTAGTGGTAGGCCTGTAGGAGTAGTGACAGCAGAGGAAGCACCCCTCAGCCCTGAGACGCGGGGTGAGGCCGAAACCCGTAGTGACTTCGACCGTGCTTTCGTCCATTCGGCGATCGAGCAGTGGTATGGCAGCAAGGCGCATCTTGTGGTTCGGAGCTTAAGGTAGGTCAGGTATAGTGCTTCAGGTTTATGGCCTTTCTTGGGTTTCCGGGACTTCAGTCAAGTTAGACAGCGGTATTGACAGGAGTGCTGCATGGCTACGTTGTGAAAACTTCGATTGACGTTAAGGCTTCCGGCCGTAAGGAATAGTTGCAGCTAGGGATGCGAAAAGTGAACCATGAACTTTGCACTTGCTGAACTATCTGTTCTTCCACCTGGCTACAGATTGATGAGACACGGGGGGGGATTGTGGCTTTCTTAACAACAGTAGTCAGTACTAGTCTTGACTCTCAATGTGGCATCCGCCCCGAAGCAAGCTTTTCGAGGAGGCCTTCGTGAATTATGTCCGCGGCCCACTTCGCGAGGAGCTTGTCAGAGTCGGGAACGATGTGCTTATCAGTAGGTTCCCAATAGGGTTGTTCTTCTTCTCGCTCGGCGTATGCAGTGATATTGGCTTTTTTTGGTGTGCCTACTGCTGGTATTGGTGTAAAAAGGGGATAGTGGTTGCCCACCCCAAAAGTCTTAATACGAAGAATAACGCCACATAGCAACAGTGCAGCACAGAGCTTGGTCAAGCACATCGGTATGTGGATCGTTTTTGTTAGTAGAGCTCACTACCCCGTTGTCTGCATGTATTGAGGCGGGATGCGCAACAACTCTTCGACGCTGTACATCAGTCAGCGCTAGCCGTAGACTCGTTGCAGGTCATGGCCTAGAGCGGAGAGAGGCTGGTGGTGATGATGGCAAGGAGGAGGAGGCGGAGGAGGAGCACAGGAGGACGCAGAAGAAGACAACGTTGATGACCCGCAACATGACAGCGACGGTTTCGATGAACCTGAGAAAATAAAGGTGGTTATGGATGAGGGTGATGACGTAGACGTAGATGTCAGTGTGGATGACGCGGCTACAATCATGAAGACGAATGGTGGCTGTTTCGATTTCGCTGCTACTTGAGGAGCTTCTGTCCACGAGGTGCACCAGCCTTCCTCTGTCCTACGCATGGATGATGCCCGGCAGTTTGAACAGGGCTTCGAAGGCTTCCGCAGCTCTGGAGGTGTTCAAGAAGGGCATTGTTTCTCCATGTTTCCTTGACTGTCCTCCGGTGCAATCTGTTCAGGGGATCCTTTAGGTCCAGCTTACCCTTCCTAAACCTTAAACCCTAAACCTTAAGCCCTGAACCGGCCTTACGCAAAGGAACTAAGGACAAGTATCGTTACTTTCACCACGGCCGTGGATGACTTTACGGCGCTCCTGAAGGGTGGCGCAGATGTGAATCTAGGTGGCACGTTAGGAAGCGTTTTAATTTCCTTTTATGGTTCCTATAGAGGTACCTTTCATAAATACTGTTAAGGGCCCTTGAATCCTAAACCCTAAACCTTAAACCCCAATACTACAACCCAGGAATTGCCTCCTCTCCACCCTGTTTGGCTTCGGATTCGGCTTGCAGGTCTGCTGGTTTGTGACAACCGTCAGGCCGGAGCCTTCTCGACATGTCTATTCTCTTGTTTAGAACACAGGAATGTTGGAGTAGACTATAGTATGTTAAGAATATTGTATTAGACCATAGTTGGTCTGTTACAGCTTTTATCTAAGCACGTAGAAATACTCGCGGGCCCCCAAGGCCCAACTCCCCTCGTACTCCCCATCGTGACAATCGTCGTTTTCGGGGCTGGGTGCGACTTCGATGCAACATTGCCAAAAGTCGCAGGGATTGGTCCTGCTAGAGTCACGCTCCTCGTGGCTTGTGCATGGCTTCGACATGCAGGGAAACCGCGGCTCGCGATCATGGTAGCTGTGGCTAACACCAAGTCATGATCTGCATGACTGTCTTTGCTTTTGTAAGGGCAGGGTTGTGGGATACAGTTCACACTGCAGCACACAGCATAGCTTACCACCACACCACAGGGGAGGGGACGAGGCGAGCTACCGCAACCTTCCCTTTGTTGGTATTCTTGGTCAGAAGCCATGATTGAAACTTTAGGGTTGAGGGTTTTAGTTTGGGGTTTTCGGGATTTGTAGGTTTTTAGTGTCTGAGGGTTTAGGTTTTTTTGTTTATGAGTTTACGGTTTACGATCTTTCGGGTTTTATCGTTTTTACGGGTTTCAGGGCTTTCGTGCGCCCGCTGGCAGCATCACTCAAGATGATGAGGATGCGGGCTCGGGCCCGCAACCAAGTGCACACAGATGTGGGAAACCGCAAGCTCTGCGTTTGAGAACGGCTCCAAACCCTCAGCCCGAAACCCTAAAACCCTATCTATTATGACTAACCGGGCCTTTAGTTCTCAAGCTCTAAACCTTAAGAACCCTAATCCCTTAAAGCCTTCGTTTAACCCTTCAGCCATGCCCGAAACCCGTAACCCCTAAACTCCTGGACTCTTAAAGCTTAAACCCTAAACGTTAAACTCCGTTAAACCTTGAACCCTCATCCCTCCGTAGGGTGGTGTCGTATCTCGTCGAACGCTATGCTGAACCTTGGTGGTCCGGCTGGGCGGACGGGGCTGTGCAAAGTTCGCGTTTTTCAGTTTTCGTTTTTTGGGATTGGGTTTTGGTGTTTTGGCTTTATGGTGTAGCAATAGATGCTGAGGTTGGGGTGGTGCAGGGATGCATGCCGGTGTAGAATGATAAGCCTTTAGTCCCTTCAGGGCACTTTTCGCAAATCCTCCGCCGGTTTTGCATCCTCCATGTTCCATGTGCCTCTACGCCTTGTTGTTGATCCGAGTGGGCGTTCGATTCGAATTGGTAACCAGATATTGAGAATATGCGGACCTCAGATCAGATTCGGGGCAAGATGATGGTAAGAACGGCAAGCATGGGGTTGAACAATACCACGAAGTAGGGTAATGCCCGACAGCAGGAGTTGTAGACATACAATGCATAACATCGCTTTGTAAACAACGGTGAGTTCGTGCTTGTCCATGTCCAGGACCATCTGCAGACTTTCGTGATTTACATCTTCACCTATCTCTGGTTCATGCTTGGAGGCGCAGCTGTAGCTTGCTAATGGGCTGTATGCTCTCGCTGAAACTAGTCTTTGTTAACGCTGTCCCCGGAGGTGTCATTGCACAGCTCACTTGTCGCTCTGACCTGTGGATGGCCATCGTCTGGTTGATCGTGTCTGCCATCATCAACGCCAATGTTTCGGCTGGTTGGGGCTGGTGGGCACGGCCGCACCACCCAAACAAGCAGCCGGAGACGCTGCAGTAGGCTGGAAGGCTAGCGCTTCTTGTGGAAAGCCACTCTCCGAAGGAGTGTGGACAACCACGCAAATGATGTGGACAGCTGCCGAAAAACGTGCTTCAAGCATCATGCTGACTTGAGTGCCACTCCAGAGCTCCCGAATTGAGGGTAACTGCTCACCTGCCGCATCCTCTAGCACGACGTTACTGTTACCTTTTGGAATAATTGGCTCTGTTGTTGTGGGATTTGCTTCTGTATTTCGTCATCTCGACACGAGTACGTTCTTCCACTCAGCGGTTTTTGGCTGAGTTACCGCTCCCCTGAACCCCCCTAAACTCCTTAAACCCCTTAACCCCCTAAACCCCGTCAGCCCCCTTGACCCTCCTTAGCCGCTTCAATCCCCTAAATCCCACACCCTAATGACACCCCCCAAACCCTAAAACCCCTAAACCCCAAAACGCTACTGAAATCCAAAAAACCCGAAACCCTTATGACACCCTAATGAAAGCCTGAAATCCTACACCCCTTCTACAGGAGCTCCCGGGCGCCCCCCGGCGCGGTCACTAACTTCATGCCAGGGCCTTAACAGGGCGGGGGTGTGGGGCGTTGAGGGTTGAGGGAGTTTAGGCTTCAGGGTTTGGGGGTTTAGGTTTAGGGGTGGACGACAGAACGTCGCGTACCAGTCAGAGCCGATGAGCCAAGAAAAGCTCACCGGCCTCACAGCGGGCGCGCAGGCTCCCGTGGCTTTTGCGTGTGGCTGTCATGGGTGTGAGTTCTGTTTCTGTTTTCCGGAGCCGAGGCTGAGTGGCACTGGTGGCCGTCGGTTGTGGCTAGTGCGAGTGGTCGTGGTCGTGTGTTTGCGCCGTTTGCGCTGGCAGTTGTGATCATATTTGGTGTCGTGGTCATGCTCAGTCCCCACAAGTAGGAGCAGTCGTAGCCGGAGGAGGGCCAAGAAGAGGAGAAGAGACTGGCAGGAGCAATTGCAGAGTTACTTGGAACGGCGGCTGCAGAATCAGCGCTGGAGCTCCAGCAGTTGAACAAGACATGAGGAAGGAGAGGCATCAGACGTTGTAGTGACTCGTCTAGCTGTGGCTGAGAACAGATTGCCACCTCAGCATATGTAGTACACAGGGTAGAGGTGATACAGAGGTAAACGGAACAGGCTTAAAGATGAGTCCCTGTTCAAGCAGCGCCGGCAACCGCAAAGAGAGGCTTCGAACTTTCTTCACAACGAGTTCCAAGCAACGCAAAAGCCCCGACTGCCTTAGCTTGAACCATAAAGCCAAGTATCTACAGTCCGTCGTTTGCTTTTCAGGCGGGCTTTCCGTGTGGTGCTCACGCGCCCAAGCGTCCTGGTCCCGTGGGGCTACGAGTGGCACGAAGAGCCGGGTTTCCCAGGTGCTGCGACACCGCCAGTAGGCCCCAAGCAGAGAGTTGGACTTTCATGGCCTATCGGACGTTACGGTGCAAAACTTTCGTGTCAGAACGTCTTGAGGTTCACAGCTGAACTAGACTCGACGAGAACTGGGAGTGTGCTGGCTCTTGTGGGTGCGTTTCCTCTTGGTAGAGCCAAGGTGGCATACCCTTCCGACAGCTTCAAAGCAGTGATGCCTCAGGGAACACCCCATCCCAAATATGCAATTTTCCGAGGCCCTTTGACGATACTGGTGCGCGCGTCCTACGGGAGATTCGGCAGCATTCTCCTCTAGACCGGTGGAATGCTGGGACCTCAGTTTGGGGTTATGGTTTCAGGTTCGGGGCTTTAGGTTTTGACAACATAGGTGCACGGTGGGGCATTGCCGGCTATTCGGCTTCGGCACCGCTTCAGCGACATTTGCCATAGTCCAGAAGCCCAAACAGTCGCCACTGCTATTCCTTAGAGCTCAAGCTCCTAAACTTTAAACCCTGAACCCTGAATCCAAAACCCTACCCTCAACCCGAACTCAACCCTAAACCCCAGACCCTACCCTCAACCCTGCCTCAACCTTAAACCCTAGACCCCCAAGCCTAAGCCCCAAAACCTTAGCCCGCTAAACACTACACCCGAGAGCATAAATCCTAAACTCTAAACGCTTTAATCCTCAAGCCTAAACCCTGAACCCCATTCACTTTTCCTTTTTTGAAGGGCAGAAGCAAAGGGAAGCTTAAAATAAGCTTGATCAGCAAAAACAACACCTCGAAAGGTCTGGCAGCAGGTCATCGGTAGGCCAGATCTCGTGGTTCAGCCTGGCCCATGCCCGAGTTCTTTTCTTGGATGTCTTTAGGTGCGTCAGCGATTTAGGGTTTAGGGTTTAGGTTTAGGGTTTATGGTATCGGGTTTGGGGGTTTAGGGGTTTAGGGGTTCAGGGTCTAAGGCAGAAGCGTTCCAAGATGTTTGTCGTGTTTTACTTCCTTTTGCTTCGTTTCTTCGCAACTTTTTGGAAGCCTCGTAGCGCTGAGAGGCTCCAGACAATTTGCTATGAAGCTGGGAGGTCTAGGGTCTAGGGCCTAGGGTTCAGGAGTTCAGGGGATTAGGGTCTAGAGCTCTAGGGGGAGGCATGTGGGAGAGTGGTTGCCAGGCACATCTTCTTCTTGTTCGCCCCTGACTGGTTCATTCTGAGATAGCCGTCCTCGAGGTGACCGCCTGATCAAGACAGATGGCCGTTGGGCATACTACGAGGAGGAGGCGGGATGGAGCCGTTATAGGACTATTGTGATGCTCTGTATCCAGGCTGTGGTTGGTGTCGTGGCTTCTATTAGCATTATGATGACTGGCAGTGGCAGTGCTAGCTAGTGTGCGTCCTAAAACCCATCTCACCTCTTGTCCTTACAGTTCCCATGTTCCGTCAAGGCTGCCATCGGTGTTGCCTCAAGTCGGATTAGACCAGCATTTTCGCCTGAAGTCTCCTCGCTGTCATGATCCCTTTTTTCTGCAAGGGCGAATAAGGCTGTGTAAGATAGGGGTCTGAATGTCCGTAGCAATATTCCCTCGTAGCCGCCATAGCCTTGATTTAAGCCACATCCAAAAATGTTTGTATTCGGGCCCCCATATCAAGATTGTATGACAAGGGACCGTGAGAAGTCTGAAACAGAAGCTACTGGTGCAAGGTCTGTCTCTGCGACAGCGAGCAGGCAGTTGGAGGGCTGGGATAGCTTGGCACATGCCTGGACCTACTGCAGGAGCCTTAATAATTAGAGTCGGGTTTTGGGGTATACTGTACTGTACTTGTAATGAGGAGCACCAAAATAGTATTGGTAGTATTCTAGGCCCCGATACTACTGAGGGCCGGGATACTTCCCAATATTTTTCCTTAGGGCCAAAATCGCCTGTAGTCAGGAAAACACTGGCCCCAGCACTTACAAGTGCGTCAACCCTTTCCCCTGCGCACCCCACGCCACGGTTCGAGACGGTGTGGCGCCGCCGCCTGCGATTCAAACGGCAGCGAACACGCCGCCAGCTGAAAAGAGGCGGACAACCGCCACGACTTCGGGTCCTGCAGCTGGGAGTTCATCACTCTGCCAATCCTACTTTCAGAAGACGACTTGCTTACATGGGAAGGGCAGGCACGAATCAAGCTCGAGCACCATGGTCTACCGAACAGTGGTCAGATTTGCCTTCTTGTTCGGTTTGGCCTGGAGCTTGGCGGACGAGGGAATGCACAGCAGTATCAACAAGACCATACGAAGTTTCCCTCCTACGATGCAGAGTGGACCGCAGGAGGACCGGAACGCATCGCGGTGTGACGGCGACCAGATATGCTGCAGAGCCCGCAGCTTACTCCTTGGTTGGAGTTGTGCAGAAGGCGGTAAATGTGCCCAGGAAGACCGAAGCCAAGGTCAATCGCCTGAAAAAGGAGCAGCACGAGAAGGCTACCCGTTGGGGAGAGTACCAACAAAAGATGAAGGAAGCCTACAACAAAGAAAAGGCAAGGCACGAAAGAGACCAGGCCCGCCTCACTACGGACTTGGCTACAGCGATCGACGAACAGGAGCAGGCACATCAGCTTGTTTTCAGAAGGCAGCGGCGGAGTTTGCGTCGGGGCTTGCCCGATCAGGCTCGCAGCGAGAAATCTGCTTTCACTGCCTGACTCGGTTGTTAGTGTTTGTGATGCAGCATGGGCGCGATGCGCCAAGCACACAAGGCCAGCGAGGCCTACAGAGGTGACTTGCAAGTGTGTGCCGAGCAGGCCCGCACCACGGAACCTGTTGAGGAAGTGTCCGAAGTACCGACAGCCGTCGGCTTGCCCCTTGTATGACACTGGAGCAGGTTTTCGGCTTCGAAAGCATTTGGGGCCCACCAAGCGCGAGCCCACAAGGTATTCAGTGTGACCAGACACTATGCTCTGGGGCCATTTTGTGCTGCATGCCGCAAGTTTTATCATACTGTGACACGCACGCAATATCATATTACAAAGTCGCCCAGATGTTGGCTCAGACTGCTGCACGTCCTGCCTCCGATGAGCCTCCCCGGGGTGGTTGAGGCCGAAAGGGAGGACAAACTTCGTCAGCGGAAGCTTAAGAAAGGAGCTTGGAACGTGTTCGCGGCTGCCTGCGCTGCGACAGAAGCTTTAGGCCCTCGAGCTCCCACCGTTACTGAAGGTTTAGGTGACGTCCAAGACGAAACCATAACCATTGATAGACAGCAGCGGAAATACCGCCTTACGCCAGCAACCGTCGCCTGGGTTACTGCTTACCTGGATGGAGGGAAGCCGAGGTGAAACCTTTGAATACTGGCTACAACGGCCAGTGGCTTCCGCTCCGATTGCTGTTTCACCGCTTAGTTGAATTTGTTTTTTTGGGACGCACTCCCTGTGAGCCCGACAGCCCACTCAGGAACAGGAACAGGAATATTATTCCTTGGGTTGCGTTTTTCTAGCTGTAGCATAATATCTCCCAAACCCTATTCTAGATATATTATGCTAATTAGTCAGCCTGCTTGTTTACTTATATTATAGCTCCATACCCAAAATCCTAATACTCAAGGCTCCTCTCCGGTTCCAACCTTTGGCTCCTCTATGGATTCATCCGGGCTTGCCATTTTGTTTTTCTGTTTAGGAGGATTTAGGGTTTAGGGTTTAGTAGGGTTTAGGTTAGGGTTTAGGTTAGGGCTTATTTAGGTGCTGCAAATGGCAAGCGCCATCGAACTTTTGAAAAGAATCCGACCCTCGGAAGCCCCGTCCGGAACCCAAAGCCTAAACCTGGGGACCTCCAGCGACCCCCGAGCCCGAAACCCATGGGGGCGTCTTGATAATTAGAAGAGGGTTTTGGGAGGTCATAGGAAAAATGGCAAGAGGAACTATGCGGGAACACCATTTTCCATAACCCCTCTACCGTAAACCCGAAACCCTACCTTCAGGCGGCCCACCTGGCAGACGCGGAGAGACCTGGACTGCTCCGGCGCCTGGTGCTGGAGTGGGGGACCCGGGCAAGAAAGGGTGCAAGGTGTAAAGAGTTAAGGGTTTAGGGATTGGGGAAGAAATGTGTAGGATTTAGGGATCGGGATTCTCGGTTTAGGGATTAGGGACGTTTAGTCACTAGGGTCTAGGTCAGGTTGCCAGATAAGATCACATCTCGGATGTTTCGGGGCAGTGAAAGGCAGCAAGAAACGTTCTTCCGACACCACCGCGTCCTGCCGCTGTTACCGTTATTTCAGTCGTCCTAGTGGTTATCATCACAATCTTCTTCGTTATTCTTGTTGTTGCTATTGTTATTATCATTATTCTTATTATCACTAGTCTTAGCGTTCGCATTGGTGCCAGTATTATTATTTCCGCCATCACCATCGCCATCGCCATCACCATCGCCATCACCATCGCCATCATCATCTCCATCGCCAGCGCCATCCTCATCGTCGTCATCATCCACATTGGCATCGTCATCAAGAACAGTACAGGCGGCGAGCCTCAAGAACACCACATTTGTTAGTCTTCGGTATACGTTGCTGTACACTAAAAATGGTTGCCGAAATTCTGTTCATGATTGTTCGCTTCAGTGTCACCAGAAGTGTTATGATTCTGAGTCTGAGTTCGGTTGAAGACTGCTATCTACAGCCAATCATCATGATGACAGTCTCAAGAAACCCTAAACCCGGTCGGGAGGCAATAGCGGGCCGAAAAGCAGCACTTAAACAGTGCCTAAACCCTAAACCCTAAACCCTAAACCCTAACGCCCTTAACCCTAAAACCCTAAAGCTTTGGCCAAGGTTCATGCGCCCCACAGCTCGCCCTGCCGCTCCTGTCAGGCCAAGACTGGAGGCTGGAGAGGGGCTAGGGTTAGGGTTTAGGGTTTAGGATTTAGGGTGGGCTACAAGGTACTACAGTAAGGGTTACTGTGAGGATACTATACGGGTTACTAATTTTTATAAGTGTTACTAGAAGGTTGCGAAAAGGGCTACTATAAGGTTACTAACTAAAAGGGTCATTTTCAGTCTCAGGGGATCCCACAACCCTGAACCCTAAACCCGAAGCCCTACGCCCAGACATGTTGTCTACTTGGCCTTCTGCCTACGGGAGACGCAGAGGGCACACTACCCCTTACTTAAGGAATAGAACCTAGATTAGCTGAGCACTATGACTAGTGGTATATTCCTTCGCTGCGGGATATGGGGCTCCCTGAGTAACCTCTGAAATTCGAAGGCGCCGAGCACCCGATTTTTGACCAGCGAGACAGTTTGGGATTTAGGGTGTTGTCTGAGGGACCCTGCGTATATGATCAGGCGACTTAACATAGTGGGTCATGAGTCGGGTAGCTATAGCTATAATGGTCTGTATCCCAATGAAAGTAATGAGCTACTTCTACTTAGCTACTTATTCCTTGAGTTTCCCTGCAAAGACTATACAGAACAAGCATACCACCTAAATCCTATTCTAGTTAAAAGAGTAACAACTCAGTGTGAAACCCTAAACCCCAAACTCCTAAACCCTAAACCCTAAACGGAGGTGTGGGACACACAGTCGGCCCTGGTCATATCCTGGGATCACCCCAGTGCCTTGGAACCTTACAAGCAGGCTGGGGGCTTTTTCGGCGAGTTTCCCAGGTTTTGAGTTTGTTTCAGGGCTTTTCCGGTGGTTTAGGGGTTCAGGATCTCAGAAAGTATCGGGTTTTCAGGATTTCAGGGGTCAAGGAAAACAGAAGGTTCGGGTTTCGAGGGAGGAGTCGTTCTGCCACATCTTTGTCTGGAAGGTCTGGGGATGGGCCATTGCCCTCGTGGACATGGACCACGAGATTTGGTCCCGGCCTCGGATGCTCTCTGATTCAGGGTTTAGGGTTCAGGGTTTAAGAAGTTCGAAGTCCTTGGGGCCCTTGGGAGATGGGACTTTCAAGCCTGATCCTAGGTTCAGCGCGTGGGGCTCTTTATCGAATAGCCTAAGCCACACAGCTTGGACAAAGAGGCTGAAAAACGCAAACCCTCGGCCTCTAAACCCCAAACCAACAAAGCCCTAAGCCGGACTGGACAGACCCCTGAGGCTCATCGTGGATGGCGTGACTTACGCAGCGAGGTCTGGATGTGGGAAGTTGCTTCTGCAGAAAGTTTTCTGGCTTCTTGTTAAGGAAACTCGTTGAAGTCACCATGACAAGGACACCCCATTATTAATTGTAGATTCCCTCCTATGGCAGCTTAAAATAAATTCCTTAGCAAGAACCCAGAAAACATGGCGATTTCGCCTGTACCCTGCATCTGCCTGCAAGCAGGAAGAGCTCGAGATCTTAGGTTCACCGGATATTTTTGGGAAAGCCTGACATTCTCGGGACCCTAAGGATACCTTAAGGAATCTGTATTACAGAAGCTCGAGTGATTAGAAGTCGTATTCTCTTATAGTCCCCATATAGTCATGTAGAGTATGGTTAGTATAGTACAGTACTGTCGTGTCTATCGTGACAGGTCTTTGTCCCTGGAGGGTGCAGACGTTGCCGTGGCTAAGCCAGACCTCTGCACCATCTACGTGTCGCCCGGGCATGGTCCACATCTGGGGGTTTTCTCGAGTACATATTATCGGGACCTGGGTGTGTGGTGTTGCATTAGTAGGGTCCTGGTGTTTTCTCAAACTACCCCGCCTCTGAAATTCCGAACAAAATCCAAGAGGGGGCCCTGTTGGAAAGAACATTCGGATCTTGACTTTCTCAGAAAAGGTGGATCTCAGCTCCGAAACTTTCTCGACGTGCCGCAACGTTGCTCGCAGGTGCCAAAATGCTTTGCCCCGTTCCGAAAAAGCCTGATGACACCCGAGCTGCTAAAGCTGCTTGAACTCAAACTACCCCCCAAACCCTTAACCCTGACGCTTTTAATCGCGCACCCTTGCACCCTTGCCGTGAAAAGTATAGCACCCTTCTAGAACGGTTAAAGAATCCATCCAGAACCCTTGTAGAACCCCTACGGTACCCTTATGATACTATTGTCGTAGTCTCCTCTGTTAAACCCTAAACTCTAGACCGTTTAAACCTTAGGCCCTGAACCCTAAACAAAAGATTCTAAACCGTAAACCTGTTTTGTTCTTTGTGGAAAAGCCCTGCCAGGTCGGAAGGCCTCGCCTATGGCCGGCCGTATGCCGCCTGCTCGGAGCTTGGCTGCCTTTTGAAGCTCTGGAGACTTGGGTTTAGGGTTTAGGGTTTTCGGTTTTGGGTTTAATTTAACGTTTTGGGGTTTAGGGTTTACGGTTTTGGGTTTAGGGTTTTAGGTTTTGGGTTTAAGGTTTTGGGTTTAGGGTTTATGGTTTTAGGTTTTGGATTTAGGGTTTAGGTTTTTAGGTTCTAGGAACCAATATAGGAGCCTCAAAAAATAGAATAGGGTTTTGGGTTGTATTATACTATCATCGTAATAAGGAGCCCCCGATGAAAGTATTGCTAATTTCGGGGTATT
Source organism: Symbiodinium necroappetens (assembly GCA_905231915.1). Classification (NCBI taxonomy): domain Eukaryota; class Dinophyceae; order Suessiales; family Symbiodiniaceae; genus Symbiodinium; species Symbiodinium necroappetens. The sequence goes on from CAJNJA010005015.1 coordinate 14,929, forward strand.
ATAGGGGCCTAAATGATTACCAATACTATTCTGGGGGCTCCTCCTTATGATTATAGTATAGTCTACCACCAAGCCCCTGTTCCAATGTGTTTGGCCCCTCTATTAATTCTATAAGATTCTAAGAGCTCTTTTCAGGGTTTGTGGTTTAGGAGGTTTTAGGGTTTTGGGGTTTTGGGTTTTGGGTTTTGGGGTTTTGGGGTTTTGGGGTTCGGCTTGGGGTTAAAGGTTTAGGGGTTCAGAGTTGACCGGGTCTAGGAGCTTCCTCTGAGGATTCGTGCGAGGGTTTCGGAGTTTCGGAGCTAGGGTTCAAATGGTTTAGGGTTTAGGGTTTCGGGCTTAGGGTTTATGGTTCTATGGGCCAGGGGGGGGGGCGGGGGGGGGGTCACAGAGGTTTTGGGTCTTTTCGTCTTTGTGCCGAGGAACCATATATCACTATATCACCCAGAGGCCAAACATGCCGAACAGCGAAAATGAACACATGGTGGCACAAGAGGTTCTGGATCAAGACATAAAAAGCTTCGTGACCTTAAACGTAAACCCTAAACTCTCAAAAGGGAATCCAAAATCCTAAGCGCTCTAAACCAAACCGGAAATCCTAAGCTCGAAATCTGCAGTCCTAACCCCAACAGCGGTCCTCATGCTGTGATTGACTTGGAGGCATTGCTGTGCTTACCGACCGCGGCTGGTCTGCCTTCTCTGACCTCTCTAGGCACATGCAAACGGGGTTCAGGATGTAAGGTTTTGAGCTTTGGAGTTCGGGCTTTTGTGGTTTAGAGTTTAAGATTATGGGGGGCTAGTGTTTGCAGTTTCGGCGTGGAGGGTTAAGGGTTCAGTGTCAGTGTTACGGACCGCAACCTTCAACCCTGAACTCGCCTGAACCTTCCAGGTCTGTTAGCATCTCCGCCTCAGCTAAAGTCAGCGATGCGGTGCTGGGCCTGGACCGCCTCGGGGGTTCCAGGTTTATGGTTTTCAATGTTTGGAGGGTTCCAGGGATTCCAGGGTTTGCAGGTCAGGGTTTAGGGTCAGGGGTTTAGAGCTACAGGATAAAGGGTTTGTGGTTGACCCGTTTCGGCAGGCTTCAGCGGTTTAGACATTTTGGGGGTTGGCTGTTTGGAGATTCCTGTTTTGGATCCGTGCATGTGTATACCTTGTCGAACACGCACACACGCACACACTCATATATATATATATATATACAATTATATGTATATATATATATAGGGGGTCCCCCCCGGTGGACAGACCATGCCCTTTAATCAGGCATGAACTGTCAATGGATGGGTGACAATCACCTCTCTTCAATTCCCAAATTCCAAAATTCCACCCCCTAATTTTCCAGGATTTCCAAAAATTCAATTCCAAAATTTTCAAAATTCCTCCACCTACCTTTCCAAAACTTCTTAATTTCCAAAATTTCCAACCATGTCCCCCTAATGTTAAGGACCGACTCTGCCAGATAGGGTCTAGGTTTTGACAATGTTGGAAAAATTTTTGAAATTTTTGGATATTAATACTTTTGCAAATACTAAAACTTATATTAGAACCGATATTAAGATTGATGCTAATATGAATTTAAAATTAGTACTAAACCGGACATTGGCACTGGCACTAACGCTAACACTAGCACTAAACAGTAACACTAGCACTTATTTATACTTAGTAATACTGATATTAACACTTCTACGAAATACTATAAGTAATACGAATGCTACCACAAATCGAATACCAACATTAACATTAATACTAGAAGTCAGACTACTACACGCAATACTAGCAATACTAAGATTAGAACTAAGAGCAAGACTAAGTCAAGACTAATACTAAACCCATTACCTACCAAGACTGAGACTGATTGTCATTTTGTTTTGTTGTTGTTTTTTGTTTTATATTTTATTTATTGTTTTTGGGTTTGTTTGTTTTTGGTTTTGGTTCTTGTTTCAAAGCTTTACAAACGTGATTTTGTGAATGAGAACACATACCATGCAACTCATTGTGTGGAGTAAATGAAAATGACTATTCCTATGCGCATGTGTGGCAGCAAGTGCAGCAAGTACTGGAGGTACTGATCAGCAGGGCTTTGGGGGGGGTACCGCATATGTATATATATATATATACACATGTATATATGTATGTATGAATGTATGAATGTATGAATGTATGAATGTATGAATGTGTGAATGTGTGAATGTGTGAATGTGTGAATGTGTGTATGTATGTATGTATGTATGTATGTATGAATGTATGAATGTATGAATGTATGTACGTATGTATGTGTATGCATTGCTTTTCAGAGATGTACACAGACACCACATGAATACAATAGAGTCATGGGAAGGTACATCCTTCAAATACACCCGATCATGACTCATGACCCTATACACAGGTAGATGCACATGTGCAGACAGGCAGGCACACCCAAATCCTTACATCTACCGCCCTAAACCCTATCATACCAGGAATTCTAAACGCAGGCTCTGCTTGATAGGCGCCCGCAAAAAACCTAGCCTACGCAGGACGGTCCTGAACAGAAGCTTTCTGCAGGACCCAGAAGAGGATGATTGGTCTCAGAGACCTCGCTTTGCTTGTCCGTCGAAGGCCGGAAAATAAATCCTCTGAGGGTTCATTATAACATAATGTAAAATAATATCATATCATATCATGTAACATGATACTGTAATGTGACACTGCCTGTTGTGGCAAGCACTATTGCTAGGCATCACTGCATCAGTATCAGTATCATAACTGCCCATGCTGCGGCTATTGCCGGTACTCTATCCAGTGCAGCCGCCGCGTTTTTGTCTATGCTGTTGCATCACGATTGCCACCACAGCCGCTGATTGCCGCTGCGACTACTGCAATTTTATTTTGCCTCAGTTAGCACTCCCACGATTATTGGCAGTCGTTGTGATCGTTGGCATCTTCGTCGTCGTGGTAGCCGCATGTAGCTGTTACTAGCCGACCACTAAGTCGCGATCCTTGCCACAACCGATCACATTTGAGAGATGGAAGTAGGGCAATGTTGTAACTCCAAACCCTAAACCCTAAACCGACTGCGGAGGCATCTCGGTTGCCAGCTTGCAA
>CAJNJA010005026.1:0-18009 GCA_905231915.1 Symbiodinium necroappetens
GTGTCTGAGCGTCTGAGCGTCTGCTTGTCTGAGCGTCTGAGTGTCTGAACGTCTGAGTGTCTGGTTTGTCTGAGTGCCTGAGTGTCTGATTTCAAACACCGCCCGCGCGCGCGGGCTCAATCGGATAGTCGACCACCCTCGCAACCAACAGAAGGCCAATCGAGGCACAAGGCCCTGGAGATGACACTGCCCCGCGTCTTTCAAGCCCTTCGCAACGGGTCTCGGCCTCGATGCCGTCCTCTGCCTCTGATGGAGTCTCACGCTCTATACCAAAACCATCCAAAACCAAAACTGGCTGTGGCGTAACAGGGAACCATGCCGACAACCGCAACACGTTCAGCTGTTGTCAAGACGAGGGCATGCCAAGCTGCTGTCGGTGCCCCAACCATCCCAAGCCCACCAAGAAGCTGGGTACAATGCCTGCATCTCTTACAAGCAATCCGGACAGCACACGCCAAGCATAATCAGTTTATGTCTCACCAGGTCTCACCAGCAGTGCAAACAGTGAGCCTAGGCCCATGTTTCAGACCTTCTCTGTTGACACCGGCACTAAGACTGTGATCATGTACACCTCGGACCTGAGAGCCTCAGAGTACCCTCGACTCGTATCGGCACTTCTGTCCCGACACAGGGGTGCTTACTCTCAACTTCCATACTCGATAGGACAAAGGTCTGACGGGCAAGCTACGCAAAGTAAGCAATCCACTCAATCCACCAAGCACAAGCTTTGCCTCCCGAAGGCCCGTACGCAGTGCGTTCACCGCCTCAACGTCATGATTGGTCTGAAAGCTCTGAATGGGTCTGGTCTTCTGGTCCATGCTAGTGATGCCACAATGCACTTGCCAATCGTAGTACGGTTAAATGCAGCGAGATGAGTAGCTAAATGCACATTACAGAGTACCCAAAGTCTGAAACAAGCTGTAGTTCTGCGCAGTGGAAGAAGGACGACTGCTTTGCATCCCTTTTGCCTCCAGAACCGGTGGTGCCTGGCTCACAGAGGCGTGACATATTCAACATCTTATGACAGTTTGACAGTTCATCTTCAAACTGACTGCGACGAAACTGGGCGCACACGTGCGTTCTTACTGTTTCTGTTGTTGCTGACCTGACTGGTCAGCAACAACACCAAAGGTGGATGCAGGTTCGGCATGATTCGATCTTGGTCTACAGCAACCAACGAGCCTGAAGCAACAACATCAAACTGTCCGTGGCACGGATTGCTGTCCGTGAGTAAGCTAAGCCCTGCCGGGCTTGCAAGAGTGTTCTTCGGAAGGTTGACCAACTCGTGGTGCAGAATGCGCACGCCCCGCACCTGCATGCAAGCCTACGGCGTCTACGGCCTGCGCATGCCCGGATGCCTGCGCGCAGCGCATGAAGCCCTTGCCTCGCTAGAGCCGGCATCAACGCCCCAGGCAACACACCAGCGCTCTGGGCAGAGAGTGCTCAGAAGCGCTGGCCTCAAGCCACAAGCACACTCCGAAACATTGGCTGGTTGTGGGCCAGCTGAGACCATGGCAGGAATCTCATCGGCAGCACAGAAGCCCCAGAGACAAAGGCCTACGAATGCCAGTGCGGCAAGGCTGCATGGGCGCTTGTGATTGGACCGCCACGAACCCATGGTGCTTCACTCAATTCCGGAAGCAGCAGGCTGGCTCTCGCAAGCTTCGCCTGGGCTCCTCCCTCCAGACCTTTCGGACTCAGCATCAGACTGGATGTGAAGAATGATGTACGCGAGCACTGGCTGGAGAGCTTCAGATATTCACGATGCGCCATGCTGTGCTTTGGCACCGCAGCATTGCTCTGGCAAGCAGTCAATCCGTACAAGGCCGGGGCCCTGAATCGAAGCACAGCCTAGGGCTGCAGTGAGCACTAAGCATGTTCTGTAGGCCATGCGAAGCAGAGAGAAGCTACAAGAATCGGCTGCAGCTCGATCTGCCATTTGCTAAGATCTCTCGACATGTCTCCACCAAACAACTGTTGCTTTTGGCTCTTGGACGGCTCATGCCAGGCAACATCCGACGAACTCAGCGGGGGGTTTCGAGTCGTCCACATGGCAAGCAAAGCCTTGGCAGAATTTTCTGTCCATCTTGCCACAGCCAACCCGAGCTAACTAAACACGTGTGCAATCGTGCGCAAACTGCAGCCACGGCCGGTGGCATCTGACAGGAATGGAAAGATGCTGCTTTCGAGAAGCCCATTGGGTTGCGCCAGTCGCACATGCCCTTGACAGTCGGCGGTTTTTTCTTACCTGGGCCGAGGAGAAGCCGGCAAAACACGCTTGTTTCCACTCTGGTGAGATGCCAACTACTTAATATTGGATGACGCATCTGGCCAGTGTCGACCATGAAGAAACTAGGAAATTCGAGCAACACAGGGGCAAGTGGCAGCGTTCCAACGACTTCAAATTTACAGTCGAAGCAGAATGATGAAAGGGCTCAAACACAGCTAGAGCAGCTAGAGTCTAGACGAAACTTAATACAAACACGGAGCACGCAGACTAGACTAATGCATGCCCAGCAGCCACCACCCGGATTCGTCAAGACATCCCACTGCCTGGAGATGAGGAAAACTGCAACCTCCAAGTTACGATGCATACCGTGTCAGGCAGAGAAGTGCTTCAAGACAAAGGCTGTGCCAGCAGCGACAATCCGAGAGTTGAGACAGGGTCTCTCGGGGCGGTCAATGGCTGTTCCTTGAGCTGTTGCTGCACATCTGAGGCCAAAGCAGCATAAAGGGATGCACAGGCTTGAAAATCTCCACCGGAGGCTCCTTCTTGTGACAGAAAAATTTCTGTTCACTCTACTTCTGTCTGATGACTGCCGACAGAGACACCTCTGACTTCGGTCGCTCCACATAAAATCGGTAGCGACCTGCACGCATGATTCTTCGCCGATGCAGCAGTAATGACATTTTCTTGGGATCTGGACAACAGAGTTGAGTTGTTTTCCGATTTTCCGCGAAGTCAGCAAGATTCTCCAGAGTTGCTTCAATGTGACAACCGACGTTTTAAGCTACAAGCACGACCAGGCCTGACCCGAACATGTGCAATCTGTGAATTGAAGATGGCACGTCCCACCTCGACAGAGCGCTGCTGAGAGCTTCAGCACGGTTGGCTTGAAAGAGACCACTTTGTGCAGAACTCGCTCAGAATTCGCAGAGCATGTTCGAGGCGAGTGCAGGAGCACTGCTTCATGGTCCAAGGCCTCCTTCTCGGTGCTGTGACTTAGCCAAGACGAGAGAACACACATCACACATGGAAAAATTATCTGCCCCGACGAGGGCCAAGACTCGCAACTAAGGCCAGTGCGCAAAGCCTGCAAGTGCCATTTTGGCCTGCCCAAGCAGTATCAGGCTGTTGCTTGCAGCACTAGACTGAGACATGCATGTGCCAGATGTCAATCAGCACACAGTAGTACCTTCTCGTCGATGATCACCATCTCAGGCTCCTCGCCGCACCTTACTCCCGACTCCGCCGTTCTTTGGACATAAAGTACCAAACTACGTGGCCTCACAAGATCCTCCGAGCTAACACTGGTAGGAAGGTCCCAAATCGAAAGCCGAATCGGAGCGCGAGTAAGATGACTCAGACACCGCCTCTCTGACTCCGTCTAGAATGTAGAGACTTCTAGACTTGGACACGAAGGTCCAACGTCCAGTCTCAGAGCGGCGCATCTCCTCACAAAGCTCCTTGACGCCCTCCTCTGACGAAAGAAGGGGCGAAGGCGCCGGGGGCCCAGAGACAAAAGAGCCCCATACCTCGTCGTGTCCAGCTGGGACAAAGATTCCGACCTTGGCAACACATGACGCCGTGTTTGCACGGCACCACGGATGCAGGTGCTTCGCTGAGACTTTTGAGGCACCAGCGGTGTTGTGGGGATCGCACTCGTGCTTGTACATCAAATCCAGCAGCTGGCCAATGCATGGGACCGGGCATGTCGGAAGGGCATCAAGGAATCTGCGCAAGCATGCCCAAAAGTGTTCTCCGTGGACCGACCGCTAAAGTTGGGCGAAAAATCAGATGTGCCGGCGTTTTTCGCTTGCACGTTGGCGCAAATTCACTGCCAGTCGCTGGCTGCTTCGGGAGACACTTGGCTACATCATGCTACATCTCACTACTAGGCATCGAAACCTGCTTCTTCAACTCACTCGACTAAGTTCGACCAAGGGAAGAACTTCACGAAGTTTCTGATCCATGACCCTAGGCTACATACCGAGCCGGATGAAGTCTTCAGGCATGTAACACGCCGGGGTGAGACGTGGGAAAAAAACATTGCATTGAGCAGTTGCGCGGCGAAGGTGCCCAGAGCCACCCAGCCACCGGTCCCTCATCGACGGACATACCTCGACAGCCTTGACATGGACAACTTGCTAACCGTGCAGGGATTTGGATGGTTTGGCTGAACACGTTTGCCATGCCTTTGGAATTTGGAATCACCGCCCATGGTCGCAGCGCAAATTGCGGCTGCATTACTGCAAAGCTTGACCACATTGCAGCTAGATGCGATTCATCTCCGCCAAGGGGCAGCGACCGTGGAAAAACATGAAATAAATCCTACTGGCAGGAGCAACCTCGAGCCAGGATGTAACGACCTCTTTCAGGTTTCCTGGACACTTCTCTCGTCTCGCGGCCACATGCCCTGCCCTCGATGTGCCCAGCCGTGCTTTGCGGCTCCAGTTCTGGAAGATTCTGTCAGATCACTCTCGCGGGCCATCTTGGCGGAAGGTGCATCCTGCAAAGGCGACATACGAGCCAGTGCCAGCCTCGACAACCCAAATCTGCGCTACTAAGTCACCCAGCAGGACCTTGGGGTTGAGCCTTCTAACATTCTAACAAGCCGCACAGATCCGCACAGTCTCCTCTGACGCGCCAGGTCCTGCCTCGCTAGCCACTGGACGGCAACAACGGAGGCATCTTGGTCCCTTCCCAGGCCTGGCGTAACTGCGGAATTCTGCAATGGTACGACTCTGCATTTCCTAACATCGCAGATATCAAAGTCGTCCTGAATCACCCTTGTATGCCCGATATCTGAGCACTTGACCATTCCGGGGATGAGACCTTCCAGAATGATGCGCAAACAAGCGCACGGGCCCAGTTCATGACGCACGGATACATTGCAAGAATCAGTCCCTAGCTGTAGCTGTGGGCTCCCGTATGTTCTTGCACCTCTGAAAAAACTCCTTGGACCTTGACAAAGACATGAAATCACGACTACATTTGTCTTTCCACAAGACTTCGGATTGAAGAGCTACATGGCGATGATGCTGTTTCGACACCAGCGATCCTGAAATATGTAGAACGAGCTCCATCAGATGCATCGCAGCTCTGTGCGGTCCTTGCGAATTCAGGCGCGTAGCTGGCGGCGACGATGGCGCGTCCTGCAGAAGCTTTCTCTCGTGCTGCCTGTGCTCTGTTGCACTGAGATCAGGAACGGTTCTCATGCCCACAAGACTGTGTCGGTTGGAAGCACGCTTTCAGAGACTCCAAAGGTGCCGAACGGTCCGGCCCCGAGGATGTCCCAGTGGGAGATGTCGGGGCTGAGCCGAGGCTGGAGTCTGCCTCGAGACACAAAGTAGGAAGGCACGGCCAATCACGGCCACGGCCGACAGCAGTCACTAGACAAGATCTTTCCACTTATTGTGCTTGTCATGGTATTTGATGCTATTGTCTTCGGTTGAAGGCGCTTCTTCTTGTGCTCAGCTGGCTTCCTGCCCCGCGTGTTCCCCTCTCGACTTGACGGGAAGGGCTGAGATGGCCTGCAACGTCTTGTGCAAAGAGTCCGATGGGAAGGAAGGCAAAGCCTGAGAAGCCTCTGCCGGCGAACCATGCAATCATTGTCACTCCGCCTGAACTGCGAGTTTCTGCAAAACTTCACTCCTGCCTCTTCGTCGGGAGGCACTGTGCACGCCTGGAGCATCCATTGCCAAAGCTCAAGATTGCGCTGCTGCCAGGTCTCCAGAAATGTGCAAGTCGGACCTCACTGTCCGCATCGCGGGATGGCGCTGAGTACTGCAAGAGTCAACTATTCTATGTGCCTACCAATCAAATTTACTCCACCGTGCAGAATTCTTCAACGAGCACCGCATAGCACCGCATAGCCCTGCTTTCATATTGCTTTGGTGGACAAATGACCGCAGCGGACGGTGTTCCTCGTCTGCTGCAACTGGCTGCTGCCATTTTGCCTGCCTGAGATCGCAGGTTACCGGAGACTGGCCCAACAAAAACACGCACACAGCGATGCAGAGCAAGCTAGGTTCCCGTGTTAAGCACTTGAACATGTTTGCTCAAGCACTCTGGGGCCACAGAAAGATGAGACTGGCTGTAAGCTGTAAGCACCAAGCATGTCCAGGGCCTCTGCCTCCAAGCACATCAGGCGTGCCTCAAATGGCAAAGACATCGCTCCAGAAATGGATACAGTATCATCTTGGTGGCAAAGCTTGCAGCGAACCTGGCACAAATCCTTTCCCTAAATTGGCCCTACATCTGTAATTTGACAATCCACGATGATTCTCATAAGATCTCATAAAGGGTCAGCATAGCTGCACGCGTAGTACAAACCCAAAGATAAATCGATGTGCGGAGAGTTCGAGAGCTGAGCGAGAGATGAGCGCGCGCTGAGCCCTGAGCCTGACGTAGTCTCTCAAGCTCTTCCGCACCCTCCGTGGCTGCCTCTTCGAGGCTTCAAGGCTGGACATGGCTCGCGAGGGACGGTCAGTCGTCTTGTCGTCATGCCGCGGCCTGCAGCTGGTGGCGAAGCTCCGCGCTCCTTGCAGGGCAACTCAAGGCGAGGCGGCGAGGCACCGTGCGGGCGGTGCCGCTCTGTGGTGCTATCTGCCGCTGCTCCTGCTTGCCCACTGCGCTGCCGACTCAAAGCTCTCCTGACGAGACGACACGGCCAAGACATGCCAAAACACGGCATGTGCCGCGGCGCAGGCGCCTGATGCGCTGCCTCTTCGCGCATCGCTGCCTTCCGGCCACAGACCGCGTCAGGCGTTAGGACCGTTAGGAACTGCCAGCTGGGGTTCTTCTTGTCAGAGTCCATAAACTTGACGGCTTGCAGAAAGGACGAGCCTCCTGGACGTCACTAGACATACCGAGGCTGCACGTCGAAGCTACCATCGTTGCCTCAACAAGACAGAAAGAGCTTAACCTTGAGACGCACTTCAAGGCTGCTTGTGACTTGAGACCTGTTTGTCTTTCTCCAGTTGCTCGCGCAGCACGGCCTTTGCCGGGAGCGCAGCGAGGCGTTTGGACAGCGGTGAAGCTACAAGTAGTGGCCTTCTCTGCTTCGAATCCCGCTTGCAGTGCCAGCTTCTCGGCTTCAAGGCGGGAGACATCCTCCAAGGCAGAAGGTGACAAAGCTGCTGTTGCAGTCAAGGCTGTGCAGTCGCAATCTCAAGTGCTAGGCTGCTCGGCCTGCGGCTTTAACAGTCCCGTGTGATTTGCTCACACGGCGGTGGCAAGCATCAACATCTCTTGGTAGGCACTGACATGCACCGAGTCAACTCAACATAATTATAACCACATATGGAGACGAGTCAGAGTGTTGATTCGTGGAACTCATCCGCTCCCAGATCAGGCCTCCAGCCACTTGGCACGCATGACAGACTGCTCCTGATCTAAGAGGCGAATCACGAGGATCCGTTGCCCGCCGTTGCCCCGTGATCTTGCGAAAGGCGCGGTGCTCCTCGTGCATTGCTGCTAGGGCAGCAGCCTGAACATTTCAGCAGCTGAATCTGTCCGTCTGCAACTAGAAGTTCGCAGTTCATGCCTCCTTGCGAACTAAGTGCGAGTAACAGCCTCCACCGCACAAAGGCCATCACCCTGAAACTTGCCTTCTCTCGGCCCATATCCGCCAGAGCCACACGGAGCTCTGCCGCCTCTCATGCAGACACTCGGCTAGGACTGTCTGAAGCTAGCAGTCCGCTTCTGTCAAGCCAGACATGTCTGATCGGCTACCGCTGCCTGTCTTGTGACTTCCTCCACGTGTCTTTGACGGTCCTTGGCCGGGGGCGGTGCAGGAGGTTGACAAGCTGGGCACAGATGAAGCTACCTTTTGGCTTTGAGCTTAAGCCCTTCGGATGGGGCAGTTTCAGTCGGGAATCGCACAAAATCTAGCAACAAGGGATTCGATAGGCTTTCATTCTCATCCCCCCCTCCGCTCCTCCGAAAAGGGGGGAAGTGCCAGTCCTTAGCTCCTTCAAAACCAGCATCCTCGAATCCGCGCCGACTCTCCGTTCAAGCGCTTGCAAGCAGAGCCAGGGAGTATTGGCAGGACACGTGGACACCTTCCTGTTCGATGCATACACTTACACTCATTTCCGAGCACAAAGTCTGCAAGATGAAGTGGAAGCATCATCGAGCGTCTGAGAAATATCTAAGCTTGGTGCTGCCAGCTGCGAGTACCTCACAGCGACACCACACAAAACCTGCATCTCGAAAAGCAAAACAAGACCATGAGGTCGCATTGGGTCAGTCTCAGAAGATTCTCAAAAGTACAGGGCCAAGTTGCAAGTTTGCTTCGCTCTCCCCTCGACGGTTGACCTTGAGGCTCCGATGGAACGGGTTGCAATTGCGGTTGCAATGCAGGCTCGAGGAAACCTGGCATATCTTGCGGCCTCGTCGTGTAGCTCTTGCCGAAGCCGATCTCTGCCAGCAATCATCTGACGCAAGCATCACTCCGTGCTTCAGACCGCTGGCTTTCCGAGCTACGTGCAATTGCATCAACGCGATGCTCTCCTACTCTGCCACACTGCTGCGCTGCCTCCGTAAGCTGACGCTGCAGCGACTGCCGTTCAGAGTTGAGCTTGGTCACCTGCAGAACGGGCCAATTTCTCAAGGGATCCTGCATCCTTTGCAGTATTCTGGGTGAGGCTCCTGGGATGCATTTCACAAAAACGCTTCTTCTCTGGGGATGGTTCGAGTCAGTGCAGCTGGGCAGTGCTGTACTCCAGACGGCACTTTACCAGCGTGACACGGACCGTTGCCTGCGCAGCCGCCTCGTCCTCCGGCAAAAAACAGCGTCTCCCTTCTCACTGCGTGTCACATGCCTGTCGTGTCCTGGCCCTCCACTGCCGCCGCAAGTGCAGCTCGCAGCCGCTCCCTGACGGCCCGTGGCCGGCGTGCCAGAAGAGACTCGGCACCGACTGCTCAGGTCTGGGCTGAAGCTCGGCCTTTTGCTCCTCCAGCTGGGTTGCCTCTTCACCAGCGAAGCAAGAACGGTCAGAGTATGTCAGAGTCAAATCGACTTCGCTGCATGAACCTTCTCAGCTAGGCATGTCGTCATGTTTACGAACATTGATGCAACCTGATGAAAAGCATGTGGGGCCATTCGCAAAAGGCCGGCACTTCAGACAAGCGCGAGTTCTGCTGCGCGTGGAGATCGCACACGGCCTGGCCGATCTGGTTACACTGCACTGGACTAGATTCGGAGTATCTTGCTGCACCCTCCAAGGACTCTTCGGTAGACTTTTACACCTAGAGTTGCGAAGTTGAGGAAGCTGAACGAAATTACGAAGTGTAACTGTTGCGGGGAGTCAGCCGCCCAGAACCTTCTTGTATAATATGGGCACTCCGACGTTCACCAGCCGCGTTGCTGAACTCTGAGATGGAGCCCTGCCTCACCCAGCTTCTCCTCCAGATTCTCGACACGGCCCTGGCAATGCGAACGGACACAAACCAGTACACGGCCGTCTCCACATCTACATATGTGTGCCAAAGGCTGCGACAGGACATGAAGCCCTGCGGCCGCCTGAAGCATGGAACCTTAGTGCTTAAGCAAACTCAAAATTGAAGCACCATGATGGACCATGCGAATGAGCCACGCAACACTTTGGAAAATCCACTGTGGTTCTTACAAACAAGGCTGGGCCAGAAAAACATTGGTTCTGCAAGAGCTCAGCTTTTCACCAACGCAAGCCTCGATTGTATCGCATTCGCGGTCCTTCACGAGGCATCCTGCAATCAGCTGCGACTGTACCCGGCTGCTGTCCCCACCGCATCGAGGATCTCCCCAGGTAACAATTTGTCCACTAAGAAGAATCGAAGCAAAGGCCTTCCTTTGGTGGGGCACACGGTTGCAGGATGCACAAGCTGCTGGTATTTCTAGTCGAGTACCTGCTGCACAAGGTTTATAGGTTGCAAAGACGCGTCGTTCGCATGGGCTTCTATATTGACTGACATATTGTTTCAATTGGTCTGATGGTGCTGCCCAGACTCTGAGATGCATAGATCCGCTGTACGTCGCACAGCTGTTCCTGCACGGCGCTGCTGTCACTGCCATAGGCAAAGTCGCCCCAAGTAACCACGTGGCCGTTGACTTTGACGGCAGCAAACGCAGCTTGCGTGCCTTCAACGTGCTGAACTCCTTGCAGCTGGTCTTGGACAGCACGACTGTCACCGCCGCAGTTAGGGTCGCCCCAGGTCACAACAGATCCGTCTCGACGAATAGCTGCAAAAGCTCGATGGGTTGACTTGACTTGCTGGACATCGTGAAGTTGCTCCTGCACGAGACTGCAGTCGCCACCTCCTTCTGGTTCGCCCCATGTCACGACTTGCCCATCTGCACGAATGGCGGCAAAAGCGCAGGCCGACGAAGACAGCTGAACGATGGAAGAAAGCCGTGGCTGAACAGTGCTGCTATCTCCTCCACAACAATCGCCTCCCCAGGTCACGACTTGGCCATCCACCCGAAGAGCTGCAAAGGCAAATGCAGTGCATCGAACTTCCTTGACGTGACGAAGCTGCTCCTTCACCGCACTGCTGTCACCTCCACATGCCAAGTCACCCCAGGTGATCACTTGCCCATCCGCACGAATGGCTGCAAATGCAGTTGCTGAGCCCGTGATCTCTCTGACTTCTTTCAGCTCGGATGCTACGTTTTCGGTGTCACCTCCATATTCATGGAGACCCCAGCACACTACGCTGCCATCTGCTCTGATGGCAGCAAAAGCGTATGAAGTTGATTCCAAGTGCTGCACATTCTGCAGCTTGTCTTGTACGGCACTGCAGTCGCCACCATTGAAGACGATGCCCCATGAGACGACTTTCCCCTCTCTTCGGAGTGCAGCGAAAGCATATGTGGACGCCTGGATATGGCGCACATCTTTTAGCTGCTTCTGCACGGATGTACTGTCTCCACAAACCGGATCGCCCCAGGTGACAACAGAACCATCTGCGCAGATGCACGCGAACGCGCTGGACTCCCGGCTGGATGCCTGCAGGGCACATGGTGGTGCGCTGCTGAGTGGCTTGCGATGCTTTGGGCCTCGGCCTTGCAGACAAAAGACTGATACCTGTTTTAACAGTTGTCTTAACACGGCCATATCCAAATTTCACTTCGTGACTGTCATGCATCGGATTGGAAGTTTTCGTGAATTACATGATGAGGCATCATCAAGTATCGTCGACGCGGTGAACGTCCCGCCGGCTTCAACTCACAAAGACAAAGTGACACGAGGCACCACGAGCCATCGCGAATTTGACTCAGCATGGTGCAAGTTTCTTTGGCTGTGCTCAGTACGCCGATTTATCTGAGATTAATAGAGTAGATGCAGACCCGGCGCTATCGTGGCTTGCTGCACCGTCGCACTCAAGGTGTCGCCATTCACCACTCCAGCCGTTTCGAGCGTGCAGCTATCGTGCAGCAGCTGACCTGCTACACTCCACGCAATAACCATAACAAGCCAACAAGCCACCTTGTCCACTGTTCTCCTTTTGCTGGCAAAGAGGCCTGCAGATGTGATCAAGGCAGTGATGCCTGTTGCTCGCAGCTCCTTGCGGCAATGCACAAGGAAACATTCTACGTAGCTCTTTTTCAATTGCGGCTTGTACATGTGCAGGTGCCACCCGCCCTCCTTCTGAGCCAGCTTCTTGAACTCATGGATCGTACAGCCCTCAGCTTGACCAGAATGCGGCTGCTGCGTTTTGCTACGCGTTGCCTTAACTTAATTGGGTCTGCTACGCCAACTGCAACAGAAATGCAGTGGCAAGGCACGGTCTTGGTCTTTGCCTTACAGCTCCGCTCTAGGAGATGCTGCCAGGTCGCAGGTTCAGCGAGAATCCGGGCCGTTCGGCCGCTCAGCAATGCCACCCCGACGGAGATGAACATCTAAACGCGAAGGATTGGCGCCGTGGATGTGCAGGCAAGGGCAGGCATCGCTGCTGTGCTACGCAGCATGCCACTAGATCAAGTACAGCTTCCTAACTGAACCAGACTGTGAGGAACGGCATGGAACTGCCTTTTCAGCTTGCGAGATAATATGCTCTAGCACCAACAGCACGATACATCTGGCTGCCGTCCTTCAGCTTCAATCATGGATTCAGCACCAAGTCATGAGGCTCAATGTCAAGGTCCGTCTTCCCGGCAGAGAGCCCCCCATGCACATACAACATTGTGGAACTGTGCAGATGTCATGTACATGGCACAACGTTGCCAGCTCCAAGAGAGAAACGTTCTGCTTGGAGAAGCTCACGTTCGCGAAGCAACTCCTAGCAGATCCGGGGGAGAAACATACCTTCGAGGAAAATGCCGACACGAAGCCAGGCACCTCCTGGATCCGCTGCATTTCTTCTAACTTCTTGGCCACAAAGGCCTGCGCGAGACATTCGAACACTTCCTTTGCTCTGACCAGTGTCCTCGGCGGAGGCCCTTCGCCTCCACGACCGCAGAGGGCTCATGTGCCACTTCGAGATTAATCTGCGGGCGGTTCCTGGAGAAAGTGCGAGTCAGCGAAATGTGAAAATATGAAACATTATGCACCTGCACCTTATCACGAGCACCTCGCCCTGTTCAGTTTGATTTTGGAGCTTCTGCGGTCACGCATCGAGTTGCCGCTCCTGACTAGTTTAGCACGCTTGCCAAACTCCAGGGAGCAGCGGGTCTCCTGCCGGTAAGCAGCACGGCCCGGCATGTGGGTTGCCAACAGAGTGCCCTTGTCCGTGTTATACCAGTACTTCGCATGTCAGCGCCAGAGGGCAGTCCTCGCGATCGGATGCCTCAGCTACGCTGGACAACGGACAAGCCACCTCCTGTAAACGCGTAAGTCATTGGAACCGTAGCTGAGACAAAGCGGACATCAAGTTTGAGAGGTTTGGACCGCCGGGATTGACTGCTGCTCAGAAGCTTGTACCGAACAGGTGATGATGAGGCAGGTCTTAGAGCTGCCGCCGAAACCTTGGAGTGGCGGGCAGTCCAGCACAAAGCCCCGGTTGGGATAACTTCTGCATCTGTCGGTAGTACCCTTGCCACGCCTGCGAAAGCACTAACCTCTGGCTCTGGTGGCTGTTTTAGTCTCACAAACATATGAAATTTCCGATGTGTTGCAAGCTCTGCAAATGCAACTTCAAATCCGTCTCTATTGCCTCTCGCAGTTCTGCGAACTGACATTCCAAACATGGGTCGGTGTTCTTGCCCCCTCGCAAAGTTCCAGCACTCCAAACTCGCATCTCTGGCTAGGACCACGGCTCTCGGCTAGCAAGCGTGTTAGCATGGAGTCCCGATATGGCACCAGCCTTGGCAAGGAGGGCCTACAAGCGTGTCTGTTCGGATACTCGGGGTCATGGTTGTGACTAGAGAGCATCGTAAGCATCACTAAGTCAGCAAGTAGAGGATGGTTTCCCAGTGTAAAAAACTAACAATTTCGGCACGCAATGCAGGCCAGGGTTGGAAAGATCACAGGCTTCTACATAACCCAGAACCCAGACAAGAATTTCAATAAGAGAGAACTTGTAGCATGGACTGGGCTGTGGCTCACTACATGGAATGATTGTAATTGCGGTGACCCCGATATTTAGGCATTCTGCTGCTGCTGCTGCTGCTGCTGCTGGTGCTGCCCCATCGTGGACAGCGAGGGGACCCCGCTCCCTGCCTCTCCACTATCGCTGAGGCAGCATCACTACACGGATTGAAACACTTCGAACAATTGTCTTGGTAGGCTAAAGGGGTTCAGACGGTGCAGATCCGCATCTAGATAATTGAAGAAGCTAGTTCGAGGATGTAGATAAGGAGACGTATTCATTCAAACGGATACTGCAGCAAAATTCGAGATGCGCATGTCGGTAACATCGCGTGGGCAGTGAAACAAACTTGCACCGACCATATAACCTTCGGGAGTTAGGTGGCCTGGTCCTTTTAAAAAACTTCGAGACTCTCTCAGGTACTGAAGCTATCCAATGGTTTAAATCCTTCCAAAATTGTCCAAGCCCCAAGGTTTGACATGATTGGAAAAGCTATTCTTCTAGCTTATTACAACAAACTGCTGTTTAATACAGTTTCAGGATTCACATGTCGGTAACATCGTTTAGAAGGCAGAGAAACAAACTTGCACCAACAACATTACCACCTGGAGTTGGGCGGTTTGGTCCGGGATTCAATCTTGCCCAAGCCCCTAACAAGGTTTGACATGGTTGGAAAGGTTATGCTGATAGTTTAGAAGCGGAATTCGACCATTTAGAGTGGTGGTGCAAGTATTGACAGAGGTGTTTGATTAGAAAATTTAGGTAGGGTACCGACATCACAAAACCGGATTAAGATACTTAGACGGGTATTGAGAGAGAGTTTGCGGGAACGGCTTGACTCGCTTGAGCAACTGGCTTGAGTGTCAAGCCGGGTCATCGCGAATTGAAAAAGGGAAAGGATTCACAGGGAAAGGGATTAGGCAACAACAGCAAGAGGGATTCCCATTGCAAACGGTCGACGGGGCAGAACACACAGGATTTACAGCGAAAGAGGCAGATAACCGGGAGGGGGCGTTACCATACATCACACATGCGCGCACACACTCACACACACACACACACACTCTAATTTGTTGAATCATGTAGCATGTACACTCTATACCACTGCACCACTCGTCCACACGCCCAGACTTACCTAAGAACTACATGCAAACAATTGCAATCACGGCGAATAGCCGCATAATGGACAACGCATGCATACATAGAACATTAATAGACATGCATATAGACAGACTGGAAATCAAGCAGACAGGTCTAGCGTGTACCTCCCTGCGCAGGAAACTGCTTGATGCGGTCGTTTAGGCGAGCCGACGGTGGCAGTTATGGCGCAATGCCCATGGATCCTGATGATGCAGGATCTCGGAGGGCCCTCCGCCCGCCCGTGGAGCTTGGACTTCAGAGCGACTCGGAAGAGGTTGCTTGTGACTGCTTGTGATTATGTACAGAAACGCACAGGATATACAACCATGCAGTCAGCGTAGGCTCTGAGGAAGCGACTGCATAGAGGAACCATTCTGGCTCGTCAAGCGTTGGATGACCAATGCCAGCTGTGAAAGCGACCTGATCGATCTGCGAGCATGCCCGTTTCGTAAGTGTGATCGCGTGTCAAGTCAACATCCTACTTGTGACTCGTAGACGCCACAGCAGGAACGAATTAAAATCCCATGCATTTAGTCAGACAGACCTTGTGCAGTGCCAAAACTGCTGAGAGTAGCCATCTGCAGGCTGCGCACAGCCTGGACCTTTCTGAACTTTCTTTCCACTCTACGACTTCGACCTAGCGTCTGTACCAAAGCCTGTGTGGAAGTCTGTCGCCCAATCGAAGTACGGAGAGTCCCTGTAGAGCCTCGAACTGAGGCTGCGACTTGTTGATCTCCCCGGCTTCGCGTCGCTGGTCGCGAGGGGTTCTCAGCCTTGGCCGTCCACCCGGAAGAACCCTGCGCATGTCGTTCCGGCGCCCAAGCCTTGAGATTCTCTTTAAGGACGCGACCTTTGATGCTAAGTCTATGTACATGTCCTTGCTTTAAAACGGGCGCTGGGAAAAAAACGAAGGGCCTTGACGGCATGAGTATCACGTGCATTAACAGGCGGGATGCCGGGATGCCCGTGCTTAGCACGTGCTTTGCATCTCCGAGCTGGAAGCCCTGCATCTGGTTTCGCGGTCAAGCAATCCAGCTAGCTGATACATAAGGTCCCCCAATACAGCATCACATGAAGCTGGAGGCGTCCAACTCGGCTAAAATACCACTCAGGTCTCGCGGAAGGTGTCACCATTTGGTGTCGTAAGAAGCTGGTCCTTGAAATGATGCTGTCAAGCACAGCTCGTCTCGCAACTCCCACGTCCCGTGCCTGAATGAAGGCAAGTGTCGAAAGTAGCCCATGCAGCTATCAGGACAATCGCGCCGAACAGGAAACTGCGACTGTTGATGCTGATGGAAGAAAATCGGCCTGTAAGACGCACCGCTCGTGGAAGAATGCGGCTGCTGCATGAAGACGCTGAAGGATAGGGACGTAACCGTAAGGTTGCTCACAGAATATGTATGTTGACCAGATATGCCTGATTTGACAAGACACTTGTCTGAGGAAGTGAGGCCGGCCCTCTCGTCGACATTGCCGCTCTGGCTTGACCTGTATCTGCATGACCAGACTTCAAATGAGATCGCGATAGGCTTTGCAAGAAAAAGGCATGCAAGCTCGAACAAGGACAGTACAGAAGGGCGAAACAAAAAGTCGAGGCGACGTCTCGTCCTACTACGCTCTGTCGTTGACTTGGTGCCCAGACCTTGCCAAAGGCTTTGCTGTTTGTAGTAACTGGGCCCACGTTCGTAGAATCAGCAAATGCTGTCACGCTTCAAAGCCTGAAGAGATTGAAGCCCAATTCTGAGTACGTTCAAGCCTGTCTGCACTTTCAAGGTCGTTTCGATCGTTCAAAGTGTTCTGCTGGTCTCACTCGTGCCAGTTTCGCTAGCGGCTGATCCTCGGCCAGTGTGGCTGTATGGGCAGCAATCACTCTTGGCCAGAACGAGACGTGGCCTTAAGCACGCCGTGCGCTGCACAGGACAGGAACAGTGATTCTGGGATCCAAGCCTGTTTCTGGCTGCCGGACCATGTTGCCTCACACGACCCACTTGCAGAGTCATGTGATCAATACACATATTGCGGGACCACAGATTACAGCATGGCGGGATGAACTTTCAGACCGATGCGGAACGTCTGTGGGGAGTATCTTGAACCTGACGTGTACACCGTTTGCCACGTGCAAGTACTTACTTGGAGGCATTGGCTTGATGACGACATGCCAAAGATATACATGCCATTCCGTGGTTTCTGCAACCACATATCCCCGTGAGATTCTCCAACGGGAACTGTTGGGTCA
Source organism: Symbiodinium necroappetens (assembly GCA_905231915.1). Lineage (NCBI taxonomy): Eukaryota > Dinophyceae > Suessiales > Symbiodiniaceae > Symbiodinium > Symbiodinium necroappetens. Next base: position 17,112 of record CAJNJA010005026.1, read on the forward strand.
GGCCGGGCACGAAGGCAAGGGGAATTGAGTTTCGGCGGCCGATTTTCCAAAGTGGGTCCTGTTGTGTCTCGCGGTGTTGTCTTTGTGTGGAGGTAAGGCCGCTTCGCCTGTCAATTGCCAGGACGACCCTAATTTTTTGAAACCCGTTAGGCTAGCAGCTGGCGGTGCTCGCGATACGAGTACGTAGGTTGGGGAGAGAAGTACGCAGATGGGAGAGGGAAGGAGGGAGAGAGACGAAGAGAGAGCGAGAGAGGCAGAGACATAGATGGGGAGCCAGCGAGGGAGGAACGGCGGAAGCAGAACCTACATGTAGCTGCGCCAAGCAACTGCGAGTGCGCCGGCGAGCTGGAGTGGATGGCTCTGAATTCGAACAGCAGCATGCCTGGGAAGTTGTTTAGGCTTGGACTGGTCGCGCGTCTAAGACGCTCTTTCCCTTGCAGTATGGTCTGATGTTTTTTGCTCTTTCTTTGAGTCATAAGTCATAAGGGTCCTGTCACACACGCCCGCCCTTCAAGGGCCGAGCTTGTGGGGATGTCGGCAAACAAATTTCGCAAGTCTTTTGGTTCGAAATCACATACAGGGCGCCTAGTAACACGCAACATACACACAGACAGACACACTGGCCCTCACTCTCTCGCTTCTTCCACAGGGCATAGGACCTGTGCGGGATCCCCGGTTCACCAGGGCCCCGCATATGATCAACACAAACAGTTCAACTCCGAAACTGCATGCGGCAGACTGTTCATCGCGGGTGGCACCCTATCCTGTTGTTCTCTTGTAACCCCAGCTGATCCCCTCGCAGCACAGCCTGTGACCTTCTACTCAACCCTGAAGCCTTCATAAGCCTCCCCCCCCCCCCCCCCTCTTTGGACACAGCACGAAACCTAGTACCACACTG
>CAJNJA010005037.1:4954-18009 GCA_905231915.1 Symbiodinium necroappetens
ACCTGTAGTTTCCTTTAATTTAGAGGGGGTTTCAGGCAACAAGGCGTGTAGTTTAGGGTTTGGGGTTTTAGGGTTTGAGGGTTTAGGGTTTAGGGGCCTAGTTCCATAATCGTAGTAATATGCACACAGTATACACGTTGGCCTGCCTGAAGGGGCTGATACCATCCCCTAAATCCTAAACCCTACACCCTACCTGGGTAATGTAGGGCCAACGGACGCGACAGATCTCCATAGTGAACCCCACAAAATCCCAAGAGGAGCCTTTGACGTGAACCATTAGTGACCTAAACCCTAAACCCAAAACTAAACCTAATCCCTAAACCCTAAACCCGAAACCGTAAACCCTAAACCCTGAACCCAAAACCCTAAACTCTAAACCGAATCCCTTCAGCTTATCATCACCTTCAAGCGGCTTCAGCGCACAGGAAGCATTCATCCCGAATCCCCCCGGAGCTTTGGGTTTAGGGTTTGGGGTTTAACCCTGGGGTTTTAGGGTTTAGCGTATAGAGTTCAGGGTTATGGTTTAGGGTATCGGGCTTCGGGTTTAGGGTTTAGGATTATGGTTGTAGCTGCTTTGCGATTGTGCTGCTACTTAACAACAACGCCAGGCACCTTTCTATGCAGACCCCCTCTGTTCAACTCTATTCAGCTTGAAACTCCGAAGCCCAAACCTCAAACGTGAAACGAACCTTCACAGACACTTCAAGCTCTCAACCATTAAACTTCGAACCCTAAAACCCTAAACCCCTAAATCCTAAACCCGAAACCCGAAACCCTAAACCTTAAACCCCCCCCTCGACCCTGAACCCGAAACCCCTGAACCCTGAACCCCGAGACCCCTAAGTCCGCCGACCCTCCAAGTAGACCCTGAGCCCGGAAAACGAGACCCTAATCCCTCGATTTCGAACCTGACACCCCCAGGGTTTAGGGTTTAGGGCTTACGCGGTTTTTTTTTGTTTCCAAAATTAGGGCTACTTTTTAGGGTCCTGTTTCTACGGGTGCCATACCATGTTGGGCACCTAAAAACAGGAAACCCCCCGCAATACCCATAATAAGGAATTTACCATAATCTAGGTCCCTGAGTCGTACCCTTTTGCACTTTTTATTTTTGGGCCCCCGTACTAAAACCGAATAGTAGGAAAAAGGGTACCCTTATCAAAAAGAGGCTACTCAGGAACCAAGTAATATCTGCAGCAAGTAGTTTGGAGAACCCAGTTTTTTCTGCAGGACCTTCCCGAGTGCAAGGGCACCCTGCTCCAGAAGGCCGTGGGCAGCGAGTCCCTCCTGCAAGAGTTTTAGGGTTTAGGGTTCAGGGTTTAGGGTTCAGGGTTTAGGGTTCAGGGTTCAGGGTTTAGGGTTTAGGGTTTAGGGTTCAGGGTTCAGGGTTTCGGGTTTAGGGGTTTTCGTAGGGTTTCCTTCAGGGTTTAGGGGTTCGGGGTTGGGGGTTTCTACGGGTTATTGGGGTTAGGGCTTAGGGTAAGGGTCCCTTGAAGGGATCGCATAAGGCTTCCTAGAATAGAAGGGTTCTACAAGCGGTTTGATAACACTTTTGGGGCTTTGAGGGTTTCGGGTTCCAGTGCTTCAACCTGAAAGGTTTGAGGTTAAGGGCGCAAGGGGTTTAGGGTGATGGGTGCTTAATGCTCAGAGTTTGATGCTAAGGCTTTTGTCGGCGCTTCAGAGATCTATTGTTTTGCTCAGCCTGAAAGAAAAGTCCTATGGGAGCCTTAACAATCCAGCAACCACGATGGACGTGCGTGGTCGTTCGGCAAGTTCGTGAAGGAAGTTCGGATGATGTTTTTTCGGGGGTTGAAACTCTGTTCCAGTATGCAGACCTCTTCTTAGATTTTAGGGTTTAGGGTTTAGGGGTTTAGGGTTTAGCGGTTTAGGGTTTAGGGTTTAGAGCAAGTTGTGTTGCAGACACGTGCAACTGGAGCTGCAGAGCGACGTACCGACCGGACAGTCTCCGGTTGGATCTAGAGTACACGGGCGAATGCGAGCAGGGCAGACAGACAGAGTGTAGAGGCCGCCGAAGGATGCGAGCATGACCCTAAGCCCCAAACCCTAAACCTCAGACCCTAAACCCCAAACCCTAAACCAAAGCAAGGCCGAGGTCATTCTCAAACCCCCACGACAAGATTCGCATACAAAAGGTCATGCAGGGCGGCCCCGATATCATAAACCCGGATCCCGCGCGGCCAGGACCTTAGAGTAGGGCCTTGGGTATTACGTTCCATGATCCTCCAAGTAGGTGTATAGTGAATCCAGTAGAAGTGTTTCTCACCCACTCAAAAACCCTAGAGCCTAAACCCACAAACGCTCTTCTGACCCTGTTTGTTTCGAAGAAGAAGGGCTTCCTAAACCCTAAATTTTTAGACCCTAAACCCTGTTTGCTTCGAAGAATATGGGCTTCCTCCATCAGCCCGCGACCCGACCATGGCAATCCTAAAGGATTGGAGCGTCAGGTTTAGGGTTGATGCTTATGAGCCTTTGCCGAGGGGCCAGAACCGTAAACCCCGCAATCCTAAATCCCAAAGCGCTAAGGCCTATACCCATAGGCTCCAGAGTAGTTCCTTCTTGGGATTACCTTATAGGACCCTGTAAGGTAATCCCAAAAGGGGACTACTATGGAGCTTATGGGTACAGGCGAAAAGATTTTCTGGAGGGTTTTGGAGTCTCTGGGGGTGAACTCTGAACCCTAGAGCCTATAGAGCTTTAGTGGACCTCTGCAAGAACCCTTACAGAATGGAGCACCCTAAACCCTAAACTCTAAACCCTAAACCCTAAACCCCAAGCCCTTTGAAAAAGAAAAACCCTAAGCCCTAAACCCTAAACCCTGAGAGAATGGAACCGGGGAACCCTCATTAGAACCCCTTGGATTAAAAGCATCCTTTTGGGGCAGTGAGGATGAGTGGCAATGTGATGCCTTGAGCGGCGATCGTTCCAGTGATGCAGAGGAGAAGTGCGAGAACCTTAGTTGACGGTTTAGGGTTTAGGGTTTAGGGTTTCTGCTTTAGCTTTCTATAAAGGGGAGTTTAGGGTTTAGGCTTTGGGGGTCCACGCTCTCTTTTTGTAGGGCATAGGCATCAAAAAAAAATGATGAGCATCTAAAAAGTTTGATAAGCATGTTGAAAGAATTTGATAAACACCTTGAAAATTCCTAAACCCTCCATGCAAATTTTTTCTTGATGCCGATCAAATTTGTTTTTGATGGCTACGGTCTAAAGCCCAAACCCTCTTATCAATTATTTTTTAGATGCTTAGCTTTTATTTGATGGCTACCGTGGTAAATTATTTTTTGATGCTTATCAATTTTTTTGATGTGTCACCTTGTTGTAGAGTCAGGCGCTCTCAAGACGGCTTTTTATTGAGAGCACCGAGGCGAGAACAGCTTCGACACCGATGCAACTGAGGTGGCCAAGTCCACTTTTCTGGGCTTCCGAATAGGTTTAGGGTTTAGGGTTTCGGGTTTAGAGTTGAGGGTTTAGGGTTTAGGGTTTAGAGTTCCGGGTTGAGGCTTTAGGGTTGAGGAGCATCATCGAGGTTGAGGGGTTAGGTTTCAGGGTTGGTAAGATTCTGTGTGCAGGACCTGGTTGCCTAAGTATGGCAGCAAGGAAGTTACTGAAAGGATCATGGGACTTAGCAACTGAGGCTATACATAAGGTAACTATAGTTATAACTACTTAGAACCCCAGTTAAGGTATTTATAACCCTACTCACTAAGTCCCAAGATCCTCCAAGTATGTTTTGGATCAGGAGTCGTAACGAGTCATTGCCGCAACGGAGTTGCTCAGGAAAGCTATACTCCAAAAGCCAGATCCCTAGCACTCGCGTTCAGGGCTGAGGAGGCCGCTTTCGCAGACAACCCAAAACTCAAAACCTTAAACCCCAAACCCCCCACTTCTGCCTAACCCTAAACTCTGAACCCCTAAACCCTAAACCCGTAAACCCTAAACCCTAAACCCCTAAACCCCTAAACCCTAAACCCCTAAACCCTAAAGCCTGAACCCCTAAACCCTCAACCGCTAAACCCTGGCCCTGAACGCCGATCCCGCAACTCTAAACCTTCAACCCTCAATCCTAAGCTCGAAACCCTGAAGCCCTGAAACCTAAACCCTGAGCCCTAAACCCCTCAACCTTAGACACAGACGGTTCAGGGTTTAAAGTGTTAGGGGTTTAGGGGTTCAGGGTTTAGGGTTTAGGAGCCTTGAACCCTGAACCCTAGGCATTTCGAGCCTCCGATTCTCGGAACATGAACTCTTCACTCGGAGGGTCAGGGGACTTAGTGGGGGGTTTAGGGTAACAGGCAGAGCTATGAGTATCCTGCGGGATCCTAAATGGGGTTCTGATACCTTTACCTCTATGTCGTTACCCTAAACCCTAAACCCTGAACCCTAAACCCGAGACCCTAAACCCTAAACCCTAAACCCCTAAACCCCTAAACCCTAAAGTCTAACTGCTTGCCCACTTCCCCGACCCAAGTAGCCTGCCTCTCCCCAAAGCCCCATCCGCTGAAGCCTCCCCAAAGAGCGGGGTTCAGGTATTCGGGTTTGAGGTTTAGGGTTAAGGTTTAGGGTTTAGTGTCTAGGATTTAGGGTTTAGGGTTTGGGGTTTAGGGTGTAGTGTAGGTGTAGGGTTTAGGGGTCCTATAGAAGCATCGTTTGATAAACTCCAAAACCGTATTCGAATGCTTAGCGCCTCACGCCTACGACCTTGCACCCGCAAACCTTTCAAACCATAAACCATGCAGCCCCATGCCCTCACTGAGCATGAGTGAGCCGTGAGCCACCCCAGGTGACTGCGCTCAATCCCCCCGCAAGGTCGTCTACATGCAATGCGAGGTGAAGCAACGCACGACGAACAAGTTCAATTGCCTTGCGACGACGAATCTCGCCTTCGCCTTTGGGAGCTTCTGTCCATCAAGGGTAAGCATTCTGGGCCCAATCTAGTTAGGTCATAATACACCCCTCAAAGCCTATAATTATTGCGGCCCCGAAATTTAGCAGGATCAGTGCTCTGAGCCCCTAAACCCCGGACCCTAATTGACCGTTAACCCCAAACTCTCTTCCTGAAGCCCTAAACCCTAAACCCTAAACTTCATAGTTGCCTTTATATTTTTGGTGGTTTCCTTGTTGTAATTATAGCACAATGTACCCTCAAAAGCCCTATTCTCATTCTTAAGGCCCCTACATTACACAAACCCTGTTCGAATTACATCCGTTGCCACCTGTGGAACTCCCAGGAAATGTCAGAAGCCGACGTCTCCGCTGGTGTTCAGTCATGCAGGCATCGGGGAGCGTTGCTGCAGCGGTTCAAGGTGTGAGGGTTCAAGGTTTAAAGGTTCAGGGCGCAGTGATTGCTTTTGTGTGAGTGTTGAGTTGACAGACCCTAAGCCCTACAACCTAGATCCTAACTCTAAACCCTACACCCTAAACCCTAAACCCCAAGCCCCATGATAGTCAGCAAAAAGTCTTCGATCCCAGAGTTCCGCTTCTCATGCCTTCTGGCTTCACGACTTTTTTGCCAAATCCCAAACGGTTGAGGCTTTAGGGTTTAGCTAAGGTTCGGACATAGAGTTCCTGACGCTAAGCACCAAAACCCTGTACCCTGCGGTAAGCCCCGAAAATCCCTAAAGTCCCAACGCCCAAGTCTCTGCTGCCAGGTTCGATGAGTAACGACACCGACTCTACTGTTGCTCCAGACCAGCTACCCTAAACCCCTAAACCCCTAAACCCCTAAACCCCTAAACCTCTCCATATTTTTCTGGGTTCGCAACCCGGAAGCCATAGGCCACTGAAGCCTTCGACTAAAGGACTCCAACCTTAAACCACCTAAGCGCTAAACCCTAAACCCTAAACCACTTAAGCCCTAAACCTAAACCCTAAACCACTTAAGCCCCAAACCCCTACACCATCCTTGTGGAAGCCTTAAAGAACGAGGGGAGACCCGCTTCTTGAACCCTTAGAAACAATGCCCCTTCGTAAAGGTTAAAACCCTAAACCCTGAACCCTCCCAGACCCTAAACCCAAAGCCCCATCCCCTGAAGAAAGGTGAGCAGCCTGAACCCTCCACCTAACCCCGAAACCCTCCTAGACCCCAAGCCCTAGACCCTAAACAAGCCAGAAAAGAGCCCTTAAAACAAAAAACCCTAAACCCTGAACCCCTGAGCCTTACCTGGCAGACGGAAACGGGTCCTCAAAAAAAGAAGAACCCCTGAGCCTTATCTTCTTCTTCCCTAAACCCTAAACCCTGAACCCTAAACCCTAAACTCAAAGAAGGTGAGTTCCAGTGCAACAAGTGCATGCAAAACGCCGAGGGCTCGAAGTCGGCCTTGCCGACTCTCGGCAGCCCGGGGTCCCTTTTTTTGGTTTAGGGTTCAGGGTTTAGGGTTTAGGGTTTTTAGGGTTTAGGGTTTAGGGGTTTAGGGTTTAGGGTTTGGGGTTTAGGGTTGTTTTCAAGTTTTTTTTGGGGTTGAGGGGTCGGGATTTAGGCTTTTTTGTGTTACTTTTGTTGGAGGGGGCAGTCCGGGAGGGTTAGGGTTCAGGGTTTGGAGTTTTTTTTGTTTTCTCAAGGGTTTGACGGGTTCCTGAGCTTTTTGTCAGGGTTCTGTATCACAGGGTTTATTTATGCAAGGATTTGTTTGTTCTCTGTTTGTTTTTAGTGTTCAAGGTGTTTGTGAGCTTGTTATAGTTTTTTGTTTTTCGGTGGCTTTGCCAGGGTTCTAACGGTCTTGTAGGATGGGATGCTGTACTTTCGGGGTTTAGGGTTTAAGGTTCAGGGAGTAAGGTTAAGGGTTGGGGTCTAGGTGCTCTCTTTCTTTTGCTCGTGTTCAGGGTAAGTCGTTCTTAAAATTCCAACTCGTAACTAGAGCTCCTTCAGCTGTGCTCGGTCAACTTTGTTGAAGGGCCTTCCTTAGGATGAACCCTAAACCCTAAACCCTAAACCCTAAACCCTGAACCCAAAGCCCAAAACCCTAAACCCAAAAACCCTAAACCCTAAACCCTAAACCCAAAACCCAAAACCCTAAACCCTGAACGCTGGCATCAGGACAACAGGCCCTTTCACCATCTATGCAGAAATCAACCCGACAGCAGGAGGCGGTCCGGCTTTGGGGTGGTTCTAGGGTTTAGGGTTTAGGGTTTAGGGTTTACGGTTCTAGACCCTAAACCCTAAACCCTGAACCCTAAACCCTAAACTGTTGGAAAAAACAGAGCTTTGGGTTTCGAGTTTCGTCTTCGGGTTCTTTGGCCTTACAGAGGGTTGTAATAATGACAAGGAGCCCTTCGTTAGGGGTCCAGCCAGCTCGTTACTTGGAGGGTCAGGGGAACTAACTAAGAAGTTACTTTATAGACTTAGAAGTATCATAACCCCAATTAGGGTCCCTTTTTTTGAGTACTTATAAATCTACTTCATACCTCTTAGTACGTCCCCGGCCCTCCTAGCAGCCCTCAAACTCAAAACCGCGCACTGACCAATCCCTGACCACGCACACACACATACATACATATATCCATATATACATACACATACATACATACATACATACATACAGACAGACAGACAGACAGACAGACAGACAGACAGACATACATACATATATACATACATACATACATACGTACGTACGTACGTACGTACATACATACATACATACATACATACACACCTGCACGCTGTGCCCTAAAGTCTTCGCCGAGGGCACGACATCACACACCGCGGAGCCCCGAAGCGGCCCGAGCCTCGCGAGCGGCAGAAAACGCGTACGCGGGGCCTTGGTGTTGCTGGCGACTGGCACCATTCATGCCGGCCCCTCAGGCACCTCCCCCCAACCCTTCACGAGTTGGACCCGCCCCCTTCTTGACAACCTTTGGAACCCTCCCCCCCAACCCTTCAAGAAGCCTGTCCTTTTCACAAGGTTTGCACCCCCCACCCTTCACGAGTTGGAGCCGGCCATTGACAAGGGTTGCACCGTCCAACTCGTCACGAGTTGCACTTCTTGCCTAAACCCCTTGCGACTTGGAGCACCTGCCTTCTTGACACGGGTTGCACCCCCCAACCCTTCACGAGTTGGAGCCGACCGATCTCGGGGTTCCCCCCATTTCGACGATGCCCGCCAGTGGAGCTTCGAGAAAGCCCACTGCCTCTTCCGGTCCCCGGCAGGATAGCCTTGTACAGAAAGCCCACATGAAAACCCGCCAGCACCGCTTCACAGAAAACCCAATCCAGAAAGGGACAGACTCACAGAAAAACCCACATGAATTGAGGCTTGTCTCCTCATAACTCCGGCAGAGCAGCCTCACCAAAAGCCCACTGCTTCTTCCGGCACCTGCCAGGAGAGCCTTACCGAAATCCCATAAGCCCAACCCAGAAAGGGAGAGACTCACAGAAATCCCACAAGCATTGCTGCTTGTGCTTTACATTTCCCGCCAGCACAGCCTCACAGAAAGCCCGGCACCCGCCAAGCCAGCCTTGCAGAAAGCCCACTTGAGAACCCGACAGCACAGATTAAGAGAAAACCCAACCCAGAAAGGGACAGACTCACAGAAAACCGACATGCAATGCTCTTTCGATGCTGCCTGGGCCCCGTTAAAGATAGCGACCATCGTCGGGCATGCCAGAGCTTTTGCTGGGATGCCTAGAAAACTTCTAGAACTAAACCTTCAAATGCTTGAACTCAGGGTGGTCTTGGGGCTTACTTTGCAGATGAACTGAGTTGAGGCTTCCTTGGTATAGGGTCTTTAAGGTTCACAGGTTTAGGGTTTAGGGGTTCAAGGTTAAGTGCTTAATAACTCAGGAGTTCAATGTTTAGAGCTCAGGATAGAAGTCCTCAGCCACATCCCCGCGCCTAGGGTCCTAAAGCTTAAGCGCTAAGCTGCTAAACCGAACAGCGTCCATTAACCCTCAGCTTCAAACCTGTCATGTGCTGAACTTAGAACCTCAACCCGAATCATATTTACTTCAAGCCTTAATCCTAACTTGGTACGAATGCAAATGAAGGCTATCTTAAACTTCACCATTCATGGGACTCGTTTTCTAGATCCTTACCCGCGGTATGTGTAGCTTCTTGAAGGTGCGGTGTCAACGGTAAGTTTGAAGTTTAGGCCGTATGGTTCGAAACGCCCTCGCAGGCCACCCTGGGGTCATTGGCTGGGGCAGCTCAGGCGACAATTTCGTCTCCCTTCGCTTGATCCCCTGGCATGGAAATGGTGGCATTCACCTGTACTGGAAGGCCAACGGCCAATTTGTGGAGCTTGCAGTGCAGGCAGACGGAGTCATCAATAGCGGCTGGAAGAGCATCGCCGCAAGCTGGGACAAGAGCACCATCAAGATCTACATGAACGGCAAGCTCATGGGGAGCAAAGGTTACTCGGGTGCCTTCAACGCCGTGGACAAGAGCGGCTTTTGCGCCTGCGTGGGTGAACCCGGCCGCACCCATGAGGCTTTCCAGGGCAAAATGCGCCACGTGCAGGTCTTGAACAGGGCCTTGGCTGACTCTGCTGTGAAAGACTTGCCTATGGCTCATGCCGCTAGTGGTGTTAAGGAAGCAGGCTTGACCCCTCCGCTGGTCTTCAGTCACGTGAACAAGTTCCAATGCGGGAAACTAGGTGCCGACTTGGTATCTTTGATTTACATTTCTTGGTGAACGTCGAACCTTCATCGTGTAATGGCGCTGTGCCTTGTGCAAAGCCAGTCCTAGGAAATGCATGCAAAATTCCGAAGGTTCCAATGCAGACTTGCCGACCACAGGCCCCTTCACGATATTCGCAGAGATCAACCCCTCGGCAGGTGGACATCCGGGCGTCATTGGCTGGGGCAGCTCAGGCGATAATTTCGTCTCCCTTCGCTTGATCCCCTGGAGGGGAAATGGCGGCATTCACCTGTACTGGAAGGCCAACGGCCATTTTGTGGAGCTTGCAGTGCAGGCAGACGGAGTCATCAATAGCGGCTGGAAGAGCATCGCCGCAAGCTGGGACAAGAGCACCATCAAGATCTACATGAACGGCAAGCTCATGGGGAGCAAAGGTTACTCGGGTGCCTTCAATGCCGTGGACAAGAGCGGCTTTTGCGCCTGCGTGGGTGAACCCGGCCGCACCCATGAAGCCTTCAACGGTGAGATGCGCAACGTGCAGATCATGGACAAAGCGCTGTCCGATACAGCGGTCAAGGGGCTGCCCATGGCTGATTCTGGCGGCAGCAGTGCTCCTCAGCTCAAAGCCCCATTGGTGTACAAGCATGCCAACAGCTTTCAATGCAACAAGTGCATGCACAATTCCGAAGGTTCCAAGGCAGACTTGCCGACCACAGGCCCCTTCACAATATTCGCAGAGATCAACCCCTCGGCAGGTGGACATCCGGGAGTCATTGGCTGGGGCAGCCAGGGCGACAATTTTGTCTCCGTGCGCTTGATCCCTTGGCATGGAAATGGTGGCATTCACCTGTACTGGAAGGCCAACGGCCAATTTGTGGAGCTTGCAGTGCAGGCAGACGGAGTCATCAAAAGCGGCTGGAAGAGCATCGCCGCAAGCTGGGACAAGAGCACCATCAAGATCTACATGAACGGCAAGCTCATGGGGAGCAAAGGTTACTCGGGTGCCTTCAACGCCGTGGACAAGAGCGGCTTTTGCGCCTGCGTGGGTGAACCCGGCCGCACCCATGAGGCCTTCAACGGTGAGATGCGCAATCTCGAGATCATGAACAAGGCCCTGAGTGATAATGAGGTGAAGGCCCTGCCTATGTAGCATCTGCATGGTTGCTGCTTTAGTAATCAGTGGTGGGCTTAGAGGGGCTTTGGGTTTAAGGTTTACTTGTGATCTCAGGGCAGATCTATGTTTTTAAGGGTTGGTGAGTCTTGCTCCTCTTAGGTGTCTCTGCAAGCTTCTCTTGGCAGACCTGTTGTAACCAACCGCTGACCCAAATGCGGGATGCAGACATGCGCAAAAAAGCCGTTAAACCCTCCGGGCATAAACCCTGAATAGCTCTCTAGCCCAAGGTCCCTGCCGTGAGATGCGGCCCTACGGCCTCTGCCCGGACGAAGCCGAAAGCCGTGACGAGCCCTACGAAGCCATAAATCCCAAGCCCTGGGACACGTAAGCCCTTGAATGGCAGGCAGAGGGTGTTTCATTGGTTTAGGGTTTAGGAGTTAGGGTTTGGGGTGCCTAAACCCTAAACTTCTAAACCCTAAACCCTAACCCTAAAATTCTAAGCCCTAAAGTTCTTCTTCCTCGGCCTTCGGCTGTCCCGAGAGAGTCTAAACCCTAAACCCTAAGGCTCTTGTTATAAACCCTGATATGGAATTTATAGGGGCCCTACAAAAAATTAGGTTTTGGTTAGGTTAAGGTAGACCCTATTTTCACCTGCTTGCCGATCTTCCTGTACGAGTGGCCGGGAGGCCTCTGGGTTCTTTAGGGTCCATTTAGGGTTTAGGGTTTAGGGCTTAGGGGTTTAGGGTTTAGGGCTTAGGGGTTTAGGGTTTATGGCTTAGGGGTTTAGGGTTTAGGGTTTAGGGTCCATGTCAAAGACCTTCTTTTCCCGGATTCGATACGGTTCTGGAGGATGAGGTTCTACGGTTGATGATATAAATCCTGCACTACCCTTAATAAGGAATTTACCATAATTCCCATAGTTTAGTGTCCTTAAGGTAGTGAAGGATTTCTATCATCAACAGTACCGATACCCTAAACCCTGAAAGCCCAAAACCCCTCGACCCTCAGCCCTCAGCCCTAAACCTTCAGCTGCGCATCACCCGAAGCCCCGACGTTATCGCTGTAGCCCTGGTTGGCTCAGGAAGGCGTAGATAGAAAGCTCACATTAGGCCTGAGACCCCATAGTGGTTTAGGGTTTAGGGTTTTAGGTTGCCCTCTTTTTGCTCTTCGTTTCTCCCCTTCGTTGTTAGTATCAAAAGCCTTCAAGACCGCCATGGCTGCCATGATGATGCGCCCAGATAGGGCAATCCTAAAGCGCCAGGAGCAGGACCTGAAATTGCGAAGCCGCAGGGTTTCTGTTCAGGGTTCCTTGACGGGTTTTGGAATCTACAAGGAATCCATACCGGTTACGGGGCGCATTCTTCTTGGCTGTGTGAAAGAGTTTCAGAGTTTTATCGTAGGTATCTGCTTAGAATATGGGTACTGATTATAAGACCTCTGAAACAGTGGGCCTACCAGAAACCTTACAATGCACTGGCACAAAAGGATGTTGTGGGGTCTTTGGTCTTGGGGTTTTTGATTTAGGGCATTTAAGGCTCTACAGCCTTGTGCTACCGTAGGTATTGTAGGCTCTTGAACAGGGTTGTGGCGCTTGGGGGCTGAATATTTAGCGAACTCTAGCGAGAATATCCTTTTACAGTCCACGTTGAATCACTTTGGGAAACTTGATAATATCCCTTACAGAGATACCCTAAACCCTAAACCTATTCAGAATACCTTGGGATACTATGGTAAATCCCAGCACCCTACTCAGAGTCTCGCCCCTTTTTTTCCTGGGCTGAGAAAGATCCACCTAGGGGCAAAGTTGCCGGGTTTAGGGTTGAGGGCTTTGGGGTTTAGGGTTTAGGGTTTAGGGGTTTAAGGTTTAGGGCAAGCTTAAGCAGGAATGTAGACATCACTATCGTCCCCATCATAACCATGGACACCGTCATGGAGTAAGCCCGAAACCCTGCAACCTAATTCCTGCGCCTCAGGCCCTACACCCGAAACTCCAAACCGGAAAAGCTAGACCCTATGTGCTAAACCCTCTCCGCTCTGCCCCAATCCGATCCTGAGCCCTAAACCCATACATCCTAAACTCTTAAACCTTAAACCCCCAAAAACCCCCCGAAACCCCTAACCCCCAAACCCTAAACCCTAAACCCCCCAAACCCCTAACCCCCGAAACCCCTAAACCCTAAAACACCCCAAAACCCCTACGCCCTCAAAACCCCGGAAACCCAAAACCCCTTGCACCCCTAAACCCTGAACCGCAAGGAGTTTCATTACGAGACGCGAGTCGCCAACCAGTTGGACCAGTTCAAGGTGCCACAACAGGGGATCCATCAGTCTATAGGGGTTTTAGGGTTTAGGGGT
>CAJNJA010005048.1:0-18008 GCA_905231915.1 Symbiodinium necroappetens
AAGCAAGTAAGCAAGTAAGCAAGTAAGCAAGTAAGCAAGTAAGCAAGTAAGCAAGTAAGCAAGTAAGTAAGTAAGTAAGTAAGTAAGTAAGTAAGTAAGTAAGTAAGTAAGTAAGTAAGTAAGTAAGTAGGTAAGCAAGCAAGGTGTCCCCACAAGCCTCGCCTGACCTGGTCGAGCGCGAGTGCTAAAATGCATGTAAGTAAGTATGTAAGTAAGTAGGTAGGCAGGTATGTATGTATGTATGTATGTATGCATGTATTCGTGTAATATAAAGCAAATGCAATTAAATGCAACATCATGTAACGTACCCGATTGCAATGCATTGTAATGCAGTGCAACGTAAATATGCACCTATAGGTACTTATGTACATATGTACTTGTGTGTGTGTGTGGTGCGTGCTGTATGTTGTTTTGTTCCCCACTCGTTGAGTTGTTTGTACACACGCACACATGCCTTCCTGAGCAGAGCATGAGGAGCTGTTTCACATTGGCGTGACTGCGCTTCGCGTGGATGCTCGGCTGCGATTCGCTTTGCAAAAGGGGGCGCAGCATGGGTTTGTGGGCTTTGGGAGTTCTCGCAGACCTCGTCGCTATGACGAACGTAGTCGTGTGTGACCCGGACATGTGGGGAGTGACGTGCATCCCGCAGTCCGGCCGGCAAGTGCGAGTGCCCAGCCAGGTGCAGACATGCATGCGCATGTAGAGACCGGCTGCTGAGTGCACATTCGCGATGTTGAGTAAGTTTGCACAATAGCATCCAAGATCTCGGTACTGTAGCAGTCGTGTGACGTTGCTTATCGTCGCGGCACTTGTAGCAGCACTGTAGCTGGCGTGGCCCTCGGCTCGAGGCCTGTGCAGAACTCCTAGGGTTTAGGGCAAAAAGCTGCGCGGGCTTTGCGCCTTAGAAGGGTGAGGGTGCACCTGCGTCCGTGCCGAAATTGGACCCTAAACCGAACCTTGAACCCTAAACCCTGAAGTCGAGGTCTTGAACGAATGTCATGCCTCTACTGTTAGGGTAGCGAGCCCAGACGTCGTGAGGCCATGCCTGCCTGGTGCGAGTGTGTCCGTGTGCCGAAACCCTAAACCACAACGTGGTACTCGAATCCTCGCCTGGCTTGTCCTAGATGTGAGTGCTGAAACCCTGTGGTTGCAAACGCTCGGCGGGAATCTGCTTTCTGCAACCTGTAACGGTACTCCCGGACTCGGCGAGGGGAAAAGGGTCGTGCAATAAAAACTTTAGGCGATGCTATTGATCTAGGTGTTGAGGTCCCAGTTTTCTCATTTCTTGACAGTTTCACCACTTTAGACCACAAGCCTCGCCTGCATTGTCCGAGCGTGAGCGCCGAAACCTTTTAATATGTGCACGTTACACGCACGTACCGAACTCTTTGAGCTGAGGATGCAGCTATCTACCATCATGTCTATGAGCTGGCGGCCTCTTACCTCGAGCCAAGAAGCGCTTTAGGGTTTGGGGATGTTTGGGGTTTAGACAGGGCTGGAAGAACTGGCGAAGTTTGAGCACAGTAGAATAAGGGTTTCACTGGGCAGTTCATTAGGGCCATTGGTTGGAGACGAGGGTAGAGTGAGGAGCACAGGCCTTGCGACGTGTCTTTTGGGTCATTGAGGGTGGGACTTGGCCGCTGGAAACCTCATCGAAAAGTGAGTCTGAGTTCTTTAGTGGTTATAGTTGGTTTAAGCTTGTTAATACCGACTAGTAGCATTTATCAATGCTTTGGAATCAGCAGTAGCACAGCCGGAGGACATGCTCAATGGGCTCCCATGGGATCTCGTCTACCAGGAGTGGTGGGGCGAGTATCCGCCACATGATCGTACCGAGTATGTCGGCCTGTACCGGGATGTTGCCTACCGCTGGCATTTGGTGAAGCTCAGTCTTCACTTAGACTTAGCTTGTTCAAGGGTTCATGGTTGTGAGTACATCCTCACGCCCTTCTTGCTGACATTGGGCTGATCACAGATTATTTGTAAGGAATCGGCTGGCGGGCAAGAACGCCACGGATCTGCCGGAGCTCCTGGATCTCGATGGTGGCGTCTTCGGCATCACTCAGGACATGGCCGTCTATCCTTTCGCCTACCACGACGGGCGCAGCAAGAATGCCGATCCCGAAATTGCCACATACAAGAACGGGCTGGCCTTCCACCAGCAGCAGAAGTTCTTCCTGTCCTGGCCGTTCGGGGAGAAGGTGTTGATCTGGGGTGGCTACGGCTGGCGGGATACGAACCACGGGCCGCCAGGCTGCGACAAGTCGGACGGTGACCATTGCACGCCAGACTCCGTCTACGATGAGGGCGGACACGCCCAGTGCATGCCGGCCCCAACAGTCTCTCCTCTACCCAAGTCGGAAGCTAGACAGCGACGGTGGATTTGTGAACACCGATGGCAGGGCGTGGCGGGCATGATGCACTTTCGAAAGGCCTGTCGACAACATGCGGTGTCAGAGAAGTGGGAAGGCGGAAAGACTGAAGGCATCGGCATCGGCCGTCTTGCCTTCCGCCTGGGTAATGACTGCTTCGTCGCACTCACGCGTGGGAGGAGAGAGGACGAGGATGAGGATGTGGCTGGGGTTGGTGGGACTTGGGATTTGACAGGCCTCAAGATCGCGCTGCCCCAGGGTCGATACTGCGACATGTCTTCGCTCCACACGCAGAAGGGCTGGGACCAAAGCAGTTGCCCCAGGGAGGTGGAGGTGGACGAGGAAGGAGTGATCCAGCATGGCTCCGTCACGCAGGGAGAGCTCCTCGACTGCACCATGCACAAACTGCAAGAGCCGCAAGGGCCGGCCCACACCTGCCCGATGTGTTTGTGTGTGTGTGTGTATCGCATCAACACCGTGCATACATGCATTCGCACCTGTGCACCACATGCCACTTACCAGGCAGGGTCCCACGGTACTAAAAATTCATTTCGCATACTCAGAGTCGTTTACATTCACACGGGGAAGCGCGTTCATCCGTGCACCTATATAGTCACAAACTCGCAGCGCACACATGCAGGATAAAAGCATGCGCGGTAACACGCTTGACATCCACCCTGCATGTGAACAAACATGCTCGCATAGATCCACCACTGCATTCATAAGTTGCTTGTGGGACTCGAGTGACCAGGGTCAAGCTGACAAGGATTCTGGCCATCCACGCCGGGGCCCTTGTGACCAGCCTCGTCAGTTGATCCGAAGGGCGTGCAGCCGCGAGGCTTTCAGGACCTGGCCTTATGATTATGTAACATATAACACCAGTACAGTATGCAAACCAATAGGTATACATGTACGTGTGTGTATGCGAAAAACATGCGTATATCTATACACACATGCACACTCAAACATGTATATCATATCCTAAAAAGTGCAATACAACACAATGGGTGATAACAGGATACAACATATTATAATATATTCGAACTTAATCTAGTATAGTAGAATTACAACTTAACACATTGTAACAAAAAAGTACATACCGTATAACGTGGTATAAAGTAATGAAACATATCTTAAATAGCAACATATTGGGTACTTAGATACAACATATTGCACTGTAATGTAATATAATACAACATGGTACAATATAACAAAATGTATTATGCTATGACATAGTATGGGGTAAGATAATATCTAATGTAGCATAACATAAGATAACACACTATAATCTAATTTAATGCTGCGTGTATATATATATATATATTATAATAAGTAGACATATATATATATATATTACATATGTGCGTGTATGCATGTATCTCAACATTGTACATAACATACATACACACTGATGTAGTATTGCATATATACTTATATGCATGCATGCATTTATGCATATATGTATGAGTTCGTATGTGTATATATATATATATCAGGTTTTATATCTCCACTATATGCACATACAGGTACAGGTAGAAGTATACGTATATTGCACAGGTGCAGGTATCTCTGTAGGCATGCATGTTTTGGTCGGACATACACCTCGCCTGACGTCGTCGAGCGCGAGTGCCAAAAGTGCATGCATGCATGTATGTACGCATGTGTGCATGTATTCATACATGCATGTATGCATGTATGTATGTATGTGCGTACGTATGTATGTACATATGTATGCATGCGCGCACGTGTGCATGCGTGCGGGCATGTACGTAAACCTATGTCCACACCAGACATTCGGACACGCATACACACACACACATATATATATATGTATATGTATATATATATATACATACATGTGTATATATATATGTATATACACATACATATGTATATGTGTGTGTGTAGAGAGAGACGGGAGAGAGAGAGAGAGAGCGAGAGATTGATTGTGTGTGTGTGCGTGCGTGTGTACATGTTCGCGCGCGCGTGCGTAGCATGTTTGTGTATGCTTAATTCCACAAACATATACCTACATATTCGGGGCTTGTTGACGATGTGGTGCCGCCGGGTCCAATGACGCACTGGATCTTCTGACGGAATTCAACGAGTTCCTAGCAACCGCCGCTGGCTTACAGCTTCTGCCGGCCGCGGGGCGAACCTTTAATTCGTCAACAGCTACAGCCCACTTCCGTGCAGGAAGCCTCCTTTACGCCAACGCCTTGATATCCTGATGAAGCTTATGGAGCTACATGCGGAAGACACGGGGCGGGGGGTGGATGTAGCCGGCTCTTTTTTCGTAGTCGTAGCGCCCGTCAGTTGGCTGCAATGAACTTCATCATGCCTGGTGCAAGGGGCTGACTTCACGGCACAGGGTTTGTTACCCTTTTGGAGTCCAATCCTGACAGCACAACTCATAATGTGCCATGAAGAGAACGAAGCCCCGGCAGGGAAGCCCTGGCAGGGTTCCGGCCCCATGAATTTCTTCAGATTGGAGCAGGCTAGCTCGATTTCGATGCGAGGACGGCCACTAGCATCCTCGGGGATTTTGGTTCGGAGCGAGAAGATTTCAGACCTGTGTTCTACGTTGAAGTAGAGAGAGATCAGGATCGAAGGACTGCTGTAAAGAACCTCCCGGAAGGCGGGATGTCCTTCGACAGCACCTTCTGGCCACCATGGCCACAGCCTGTGCCAATCGAGTTTTGCAGCAATCTTGCAGCAGCAATCTTGCAGCTGCCATCAGTAGCCCAGCAAGAACGAAGCCAGCCGCCTTGCCAAAGAGTCGGAGATCTTGCAATCGGTTCTGCATCGAAGGAGTCTTGGCGGTTGGCCGCCAATGCAGTGTCGTATCATCGCCAATGGCACGACTGGGAGTGCCGGCCACAAGTTTGCGGCGAGTCCCAGCATCTGAGAAACATCTCCAGACCAGCCCCCAGGAAGCAGCATGCCGTCGATTCGACGAGGAGGCCAAAAGAGCAAAGGCATCTTGGGAATGTGGTGGCATTTCAGCAAGCACCACTCGAATAGAGAAAGCAACACCAAGAGCCTCGAAGCATTCGCTACACTCCGGGGGCCGTGCAATGAGTGCGGCACTTACTTTCCCAGTTCAACGGTCTAAATCTGAGCGTTGGGAAAAGTCCGCAGGGCTCCCGAAGCTTGCTGCGTCAACCGAGTCAGCTGTTTGACAGATTCAAAACTCCTAGGTGCTCTTGTGCTGAGGCACCCGTTGCTCAGGGTCCTTTGGTCCCACATTGTCTGAAGCAAGCAGTCTGCCTTCTGATGGCTTGGGGTGCAAATTCCTGAGGCCACCGACTAGTGGCACCCAATGAAGCAGCAGCGAAGCCGTAAGCCAACTGTCTCGGAAAACGCAGATGACGGACATGATATGGACGGAATGGAAACAGACATTTCTGAGAGCAGCTATCGCGAATTGCTTGCAGCCTCACAAGCACGAGCTTTGGATGCAATTGCTGGCTGAAGACGGAGGTTCGAGTGGCAGGGCAAAGACCCGGAGTGCTCGAATCTGGAGGTGCATGACATGACGAGGCCTCCTACCACCCTTGTGATTATTGCTGGCGCTAACAAGATTAGCGCCAATGTAAACGAGTGAACCGAGCCAGCCGAACGTGGAAGCTGAAGGACGACACATCGCGATTGCATCCAGCAACTAGCCCAGCACAGAAGGAACATGGGCCAGCTATCAGAGCGAGATTCAGGTACTATAAGCCTTCTGCGTAAGGTGATCCTGCTTTGCCCAAAGCAGGACTTAAGCCAAAACACCGAGCCATGGCTCTGTGGCTGCTCGCCTTGGTCCTCGGGGCCACCGGCCACAGCTGCCCCGAGAGAGGATGCAGGGCTCAGCAGCTTCGCAGAAGGGCCCCGGTCTGAGGGTTAACGATGAAGGCAGTACTAGCAATAAGAGTGGCCCCAAAAATGACTGTCATCTCTTGGGGGTGGGGGGGGGGGGGGATAGCATTCTGCATGTTTATAATGCATTTAGCACATCTTATGTACGAGCGCGGTGCAGAAATCCAACGCCTTTCAGAAGTATGGGCGAAATTCCTGGATCATGCCGTTGCTTCTCAGTCCCCCTGTTATGCTCTGCCTTCCGACGTCATTATCCCTCCTGCGCTCGTGTTGTAGTGAACTGCTTCTGAAGATTCCGAAGCGACACTCTCCGTGTCAAACTCCTGAGCCTTGGGATTCCCTGTAGCGACTGTAAGCGGGTGCGACGAGTCGAAGCCGAAGTTCGGCTCAATTTGGTTCTATGTATACAATATCATTATTATTACTATTATTATTATTATTAATAATGATTATTATTACTATCAAATATTATTATTATTATTAGTCCCGATGCATCCCTTTCAGGCAGCATGGGCCAACCTTGTTGCAGCTCCAGGCGCGCGAAGCGCGTGCAGAGGCCTGGAGCCAGGAAACTAAGAGCAGCTGCAGGGCAAATAGCCGCAAATCAGGGCTATGCTCAGGAATCCATATGCTTAGGGTGGCGGCAGCAGCTCGTCTCATGTGTGATCTCCGTACATAAAAGAGCCCGTGGTATTGTAACAGTTGCCATCGGAGACAACTGAAGAATGCCGGCACTCGTTTTGGCATATTGCTACTTTCGCGTTGCGTCCATTGTCTCGATTTAGCATCAGGCCCAGCAGGCCAAATTGGTGCGCACCAGCCACCTGGCAGCAAAGCCTGTGGACAGTAGGTTTGAGTTTCTTTCTCAAGCTCGCAGCGAGCAAGGCCGTGAACCTTGCGCTGCGTCTTGCCTGTGTATCAGACTTCTTGTCACCGAGGTCGTACTCATGATTTCCTTCTGCTGGAAAACAACGAGGGCAACTGCTTGGAAGCCTCCAACGCTGGGTACAACGGTGTCCGCCCGACCATGCAGGCAACGAGAGCATCGGCGCATCAAATCCGGAGATATGGAATCCAGTACACGAGTCAGCATCATGTACTATCCTATTCTCACAGTTTTTGTCAGCAGTCAGTGGCGTTCTTCTTTGTCAGATTTTGTCAGGAATGCGACGATGTTCACTCAAGTTTAGTTAGAATTAGCATGATCGAGTTTCAGGCTTGCGATTCTGACAACTTCCTGCAGAACTGGGTGCCTTGCTGCAGCAGTTTTCATCAGCAAGCTGTTGCCTGTCCAACGTATTGTGGGGCTTCGATAATATGAGTTTGAGATGGGTGTTGTGCTAGGTTGTGGGTTCTTGTGCTGGCAGTGGTATGCTCAGCAAAGTAAAAGCACTTTCGACTTGCCCCGGCATCATTGATCGGGCCGGCAATCGGTTGTGGCGCAAAGCATCCCGATTTCCGGCGGAAAGAAAGATAAGTCAGAGACTCGCGATTGTCACAGCAAGAAGTAGCCCTGCCGAGGTGACACCCCTGCCTTCGCAGTGCCCTTCTCAAAAATGTAGACTCCAGCCTAGGCTTCCTGAAGCAGAGCCCAGCTCAGGAATACGATAACGAGACAGGCCTGCTGAGACATGCGGGTGGCAAATGCCTGGATTCTTGCCCTTTTTTGGCTGAGGGATTAAGGAGTCTGTGGTAAGAGCTCACTAAGCGATATGATATCTTCGTCTGTGTGACAACGACTCGCACCAGCGTTTATCCAGTTCATTGTCTTATGATGTGATGTGTGCCCAGGATGCCTCGCAAAGGAGTATTCTTGCGGGGCTCATCCACCTCTGGACATGCGATGCCAGCAATGAGAACCAAATGTGGGATTGGGATCCGGATACCGGAAGGGTCAAGAATCGCTATGGTATCTGCATGGATGCTCCATCTCCGTTGTCTGAGGGCGAGTCGGCTGAAATGTCGAATCTATATGCTGGCTAGCTCAGTCACTCTAGCTGGTAGCGCTTTTCTGCGGTTTTGGTATGTTACGGTGTGTTGAGCCCATCTCAAAAAGCCGAGGCACCAAGATCCACATGTGGACTTGTATTGATGGTCTGAGCAACCAGAAGTGGCATTCTGTACCTGCCGGAGTACGAAACTTCACCACGGCAGAACCCCAGACAACCACCACTGCCGCAACTACCACGGCAACCTCAACCTCCACAAGTACAGCAAGTCCGACGGCAACCTCACCATCCACCAGTGCAGCCACCTCAACTTCAGAGAGCCCATCCACCTCCGAGACTGCGGCACCGACCACCACGCAAACGACCACACCCCAGCCCCTGACACCTCTCCGCAACTGCCAGCTGGAGCCCCTCGTTGAGGGCTCGGGTTGCCGTCGCCTAGAGGTTTTCGAAGGAGACGGCTTCGACATCGGTGAGAATGGCCAGGAGACGGCTGGCCGTCACGCTTGCCTGAAAAAGCTGCGCTTGACAGAAGAAGCAGACACCTTTGTGCATTCTTTGGGCCGATGTGAGCTATGGCACTGTGGCACCCTGGCACGAGTCCGAATGTCCGCAGGACCCGGAGGTGGTCTGTCAGAGTCGCCCTATGCCATCGCAATCAAAACGGCCTTGGGGCGGTACCTAACAGCTGCAGAAGATGGAACGATGAGGGCCGACGAGCAAGCATTTGTGCCAGAAGCACTCTTCCTGCTGATGCCCGGCAGTGGCGGCAGGTTTGTATTGAAGGCGCAAAATGGAAGGTATCTCAAAGCAGAACCTGGCGGACATTTGGCTGCCGTAACGGATAGCTGGGATGATTGGGAAGAGTTCGAAATTGTCAAGCAAGACGCTGGCAAAGTGGCTTTGCAAACTTTTCACGACACATACGTCTCGGCAAACCAGGACGGGTTCGTGTCTTCGGGCGGCTACAGCACCACGCCGGAGACGATGCTGGAGCTTGTCAACAGGTCCAGGGCAAGCTGGGTAAATAGCTCCGACCGCGTCCAATTTCACAAGACGATGTCAGATCCATCCAGCCATGCCGTGTGCAGCAGGCCGGGTGAGCAAGCTGCTGTTAGGTGCTGCTCCGATGAAGGCGTTGCGCCTGAGGATACATATGGCTGCCATGCCCGAAAGAACTTTTCTGAAGCAGCCGCCATTTGCCAGCAGAGTGGTCTCCAGTTGTGTACAGAATCTCAGATCTCGGTCTGCCCTGGTTGTACCTGTGGCTTCGAGAATCAGCAAATTTGGACCTCCACGGCCTGCGAAGGTACGGAAGGGCTCACCCAACGGCGGCTTAGCCAAAGGAACGACCGTGCCGCTGTCTTCAGCAGCTTCTGTGGCTATCAACCAGGCAAGGGTGGCCTCCACGGCGAGGAGGTGAGGTCCACCGTCTTCGTCAAGTTGAGCCTTCGCCTATGTTGCTGGTAGTACGGATCGGAAAATAGAACATACAGAAATTGAAACATTTAATGGCTACCGCCAGTGCCGCCGACCCCACAAAGAGCGGAGCTGTGTCATCACTGTTATTGCGACAGCCTGCGCAGCAGCACACGACCTAAACGCACCCTAACCTGACACAGCCAACCTTGCACAATCCCTGAAATACTGATGGATTACTTCTTTGTACTTCTGAACATGAATGCTGTGGCTGAGGAACACTCAGCTGCAACAGTCATGTTTAAAAGTAAGTACGTAGGCTGCGGCTGAGGAAACCTCAGCCTGAAACCCCCAAACCCCTAAACCGTGCTAAAGTTCCTGGCGACTTCGTTGGATGGACTCGGCCGGGGCCCTGGCTTATCTTTCTGCAGATTGGGGTGTCAGCGCGTTTGTGGCTGCTTGGATTGTTGGACGGTTAGCACAGTGACTGTGCCGTGTACTGTTTTTAGAAGCGTACTTATGGAGGGTATATACGGGGATTACATAGGCGTCCTATTATAGGGTTTATGCAGGGGCATACTAAATAGTATAGGAGGAGTTTGGAGTATAGACTCGCAATAAGGTCGTTCAATGTGTCGTGTTTCGTGGAGGCTCAGGGGTTTGAAGGTTGTTGGGGCCAAGGTCCAAAGCTCAGTTAGTTTCGAGGACCCAAGCCCAGGGCAGTTTAGGGGCGCAGCAATTGGAAGCCGTGTAGGTGCAGCTGCCGATAGTTTGGACCCCAATTTAAACCACATTTGTAGTGCATCCTCCAACCGTTCATCCAATTTAGCCGTTGTCGTGCGAGATTCTGCCGGAACACGAAGCTTTCCGGGCTCGCGCCTTGGAAGGTTTCGGGTCGCAGGGTTGCTTGTGCATTCCCTGGACCAGTTCCGGACAGATTCTTGCTGATGACGCCTAGTACCCTCGTGGCCAGCAATCAACAGAGAGACGTTGAAAGGCGGAAAGTACGGACAGCTTATGCAGGTGATTCTCCTCCTGCGGCTTGCGGTGCCAACGTGGCCAAGGCTGGTTGCACAGCAGAGGTTTCGGGTTCAGGGCGCACGCGGTTTTGATGTTCCGGCGGCTCCAGACCTGAACGTGCTGCTACTTGGATTGCTTGTAGTGAAGGCCAGGAGTGGGCACATCGTTTTTCGTATTGTTTAGTTCGCTATAGATTGTTAGTAGGTGCAATTCATATGTGGATTGAAGGTGGCTGATTAACAGGCTGCTGCAGACCTGTGTGGGCGTTTTTGGAAAGGAAAGAATTGCTTTAAAAACTGTTGTAATTGATGAGTTCGTTCGGTTTTCAAGTCAAGGATTTTATTTTCGGGCCAAGTTTAGCTATCGGTGCTGATGGAAGGGAAGCTTGGGAAATGCACCGAGAGACTCCAAAACTCAGAAATTAAGGAATACAGCTCAAATTATAATCGAAATCCTAATAAGATGTAAGGTACATTCCTTAATTATCAAGGGTTTTGGAGTGTCTGGGGGTTGCCGACTCTTAACCCGAAGCCCTAAGCTCCGGATGCAGCTGTTGATGTTCTCGAGGACGAGGTGTGAGCCGTTAGGCTTTCGGGTCAGACCAGGAACACTACGGTTGATGATATAAATCCTGCATTACCCGTAATAAGGTGCATACCATAATTTCTATAGTCTAGGGTCCTTAAGGTAATGCAGGATTTATATCATCAAGAGTGAGGTAATGCAAACTGTGGGTCAACAACACATTTCCGAAGTGCACATAGCGGCTACGTACCCATGTCTCTGTTCTCAGCATTTCCCCACTGCGCCCCGAAGCCGTGTAGGAAAGCCTTTCAAGCCAAGTTGCTCCGGCTGTAGATCTCCCGGCCCGGATCTAAAGCATCGCCACCTTGGCAGCACTCCCTTCATTTCCGGGATTCCTACAACATCTCCCTCACCCTAAACCCTAAACCCTAGACGTCCCTAAACCCTATGAACCCTAAACTTGCAAACAGAAGGAGCCGGAGCTGGCAGGGGCAGACGGTCCGAAATCCGAACCCTAAGCACGAGGTAAATAAGACGAACTTTCAGCTCGGACGGCGACCCGGGACTCCAGCATCCCTTTTGGAAGTTACTGTACGTCTTCATTAGGACTTCTAAGTTAGAATCTATCATATGGATAATGCAGCACTTCGGTGTCGGAGGCCAGGATAGGGTTTGTGGTGGCTTCTTCGGGTTGGTTTTATACGAGGGCTTTTGTATTCTCTGAAAGGGAGGATGCTGCTATTCAGGGTTCCTTCTATGCAAGAGTTCTTTGTTTTGTTTGCAGGGACTCCCCCTGCAAAGACGTCTCAAGCATACAGGGCGAGGAGACAAAGACTCAGGGAGGTAAAGTAAGGTCAAGAAGACTGTAGTAGCAGGTGACTGTGATCATGTTTCCGGTGCACGCGGATGCAGCACCTTCCTGTAGAACTCCGGATCGCAAGCAGAGATTTGTGTGGAGCCTTGAGATTCATAGGTTTGGGACCGAGGGACCAGAAGTGAGATCCTTGCGATTTGGGGGTTTCCGAAAGTTGGGGACCCTAACATAGTACCCCAAACAGTAGGATCGTTATTATAAGGACCCCAAAATAAGGTACCCTAATTTTCGGAAAGTTCCACTTGTTCAGATCAAGAACGTGCCTGGCGCCCTCCAGTACAAGTACCTGAAGGACCCTTGCAGGGGGGACAACCGAGGCTCTGATTTGTCAGGTGTCGCGACCAGCGCCGCAGAGCACGAGCTTGCTTTCGTGAAAGATCCTAACCCCTAAACCCTACTTGGAGGTTCATGGGGTAGTTATAAATGGGGATATAAGTCCCCTAATATGGGTTTAGAATTACAGTTACCCCTACTTATCAACCCCACTTATAACTACCCATGAACCTCCAAGTAAACTTAAGGGCTTCTCTCACGCAGTGCCGAGAAATCAATCCTGAACCCCCAAAAAACGCCCGTATGTCGGAAGAATGAGTCGTAGCCCCTTATACAGTAAAAGATACAACCCCGAACCCTAGTCTAATTATCAACTAAAACTACGGTTGAGAATATAAATCTTGCAATACCTTAAGGACCCTAAACGATGGGAATTATGGTCTATTCCTTATTATGGGTAATGCGGGATTTATATAAAATCTTTCGTAGTATAAGATATCCTTCCAAGGCTGATTCTAAGGCGTAACCCCTAAACCCTCAACCTTAAACTTTCAACCCTCAACCCTAAACCTACCCTAAGCCCTCAACTTAAACCCTCAACCCTAAACCTTCAACCCTAAACCCTCAACCTTCAACCCTAAACCCTCAACCCTAAACCCTCAGCCCTAAACTGCCGAGAGCGCTGCTGACCATTTGCATGGGCGCTCGAGGCTCCGACCGACGGCCCCGGCCGAGCCTCCCGTCAGAACGGTGAGGGAGGGAATCCCTCGCATTGAAGTGTTTGTGTGTTTTTTGGGGGGTCTGGGGGTACCCCCAGGCAGATTCCAGGGGCCCGGGGCCTCCTCGGCGGGTCTGGGGAGGGGGGGACAGACGCGTCCCTCCCCGAGGCTTCCAGAGCTTTTGATTGGATTGCAAGGAAGGAAAGGACGGCAGGAGGAGGGGGGACAGACGCGTCCCCGAGGCTTCCCAAAGCTTTTAATTGCTTTGTAAGGAAGGAACGGACGGCCGGAGAGCATGTGCCCGTGACCTCTTCAGCCAGTGGACACAAGGAGGACCGCCAAGCCGACCATCCCAGCAAACCAGTGCACCGCCGCTTGTCAGAAGGGGGAGTACGTGCCGCAACCAGCTGACGTTCCTTTGCCTCTCCGCGACCTGAAGCCTCGGGTGCTCGAAGCCTTTCGTCCCTTGGAAATAGACACAGGAGCGGCCGAGCGGGTGCAGTTTGGTTACCGCGTGCACGCTGCCATGATCAGCTTCGCCTGGGAGCCGGTGTCTGCGAGTACAAGATCACCTCGCTAGAGAAGCGGAAGGACCGGCAGGCAGCTGAGGTGGCCTACCTGCATCTCATGAGCTCCTCCACCAGTGCCTACAAGGACGTCGTTGTCAAGCACAATGAATTCTTAGAGAAGCACGGCGACAATGTTGACAAGAAGGTCCGGAAGCGTCCTCTCTGGTTTCTGGAAGAGGAAGGCTTGGAATGCTGTCTCTGGCCGCACCTGTACGACCACAACAACCTCTGCGAGACCGTGGCTCGAGCAACCCACGAGACGAGGCAGAAGGCGAAGCAGGGCCACAAGCGACGAGCAGAGGACAGCAGCGACGAGGAGGCAGCAGAGGGTGCAGGTGTCGGTGGTGTGGAGGGGGAGGATGACGATGCTATCGCCGACAGCAAGATGGGCCGCATCAAGCGTGGGTTCATCCGGAAGGTGCTGTCGCCAGTGACCGGCTACGGTGCGGACTACCAATTGTTCCATTTTGTCTACGACCTGAGCATGTGGACGACCCCTTGAGGGGGGTTTGGGGGGTGAACCCTAAATCCTAATTGAGAATAGTTTGGGTGGTTGGGGCGGGACTACATGCTGACGCAAGCGCGCGATTAGTGGGTGCGGCCCTGTTCCTAAAGTTAAAACGCGCACCCACCGCGTGCACACTGGCTGCACACCCTCACAACCCTAAACTGCCGAGAGCGCCACTGATTCGGTCTACGCCGAAGCTTCCAACCTCTTGAGGTCATGAGTCAGGGCACAGGCTTGGGCGCAGCAGGCGCGCAGGCAGGCGAGCGCCAGGGGCAGCGGCAGCGGCAGCAGAGCGCAAACTGAGCACGATACGACCTAGTCACCTAGTCTGAGAGGGGCTGGCTCCCCCAAAACAGCTAGGGCCGCGGCACGTGAGACGTGTCATGCTGTCGTGAACCTGAGGCTCCCTGCAGGCACTTCATGCACCCACCTCCTTAAGGCAACAACAGGAAACTGCTAAATGGCTCGTCCCGTNNGCTGCAGAAACCGCGTTTGCACTGCTAACCGGCTCGCGCTGTTCGGTCAAAAGCCCAGCGAATGATTGCTAAACGGCTCGCAAACGCAACCCAGATATTTTCCCTTTCCTTTCTGCTTAACTGCTAAACGGTTCGTGCTTTTCGATACAGACGGACTATTGCTCACTCGAACCGCCCGGAACGGTCCGAGAACAGTTTGGAAATGGAACAGCCCACACACTCTGGGAAGAGCCCGGTGGCCACGCGTTCGCTCGCGACCGCCTGGAAGGGCATCCCTGGCCAGGAACGGGAAGGAGGGGGCGGCTAGTGCTCTTGTGCTTGAAAAACTTCTACGAGAAGGCAGACAGGCAGACAGAGGCTGGGAGCAACGCAAGGGGCAGCGGCAGCGGCAGCAGAGCGCAAACTGAGGTCCCCTCCGGGTCGGACGTGTAACCCAACATAATAAAGAAATTTTGCAAGCCCATGCTTTTGCTGGAATCCAGCAGCCCGGGAAGCGGGAATTAGCCAAATTCTCTAAACGGCCCACGGAAATTTCGCACCGTTTCACTAAACGGCCCACGGAAATTACTTTAGAAATTTCAATATCCCAGCCCCACTAGATGGCTCTAAACGGCTCGTGCTTCTGCAGAAACCAGTCTAGCTTGTAATGCCTTTGCTTGGTTGGTAGAGGCTCCGGCCGTCTTTCCTTCCAAACAACAATTGGCTAGGTCGCCCCCGGGACAGGGCCAGGAGGCAGGCCCACCCTTGCATGCACCCCTAGACCCAGAATTGGCGAGGTAGGCGCCTAGCAAAGGTCGGCCCCTCGGACAGGCCCAAGTACCTGGAATCTGCCAGGCTGGGCCCAGACCCCCTGGAAATGCCCCCCAGACCCCCTAGGACAGACCAAAAACACGCCAATGGTGAGGGATTTGGGGTGCTGATTTTGTCGAGACGCTCGGCCGGGGGTCTCGGTCGGAGCCTCGAGCGCCCATGCAAATGGTCAGCGGCGCTCTCGGCAGTTCGAAGGTGCACGGATATCCTGGGAGTCCAGCACATCTCTTTTGGCCACGGCTTCCGTGCAGCAGGCTTCTTGCGAAGCAGCGGCGCAAACTGGAGATGAAGACGGGGTGTAGGATTCTCAGCAGGAGGGGCTTCACTCCCGCCGTCTGAGACACTGGAATCAGACATGGCCTCCATAGCCTCCTCAACCAACTTCCCGAGGTCAATCTCCAAGTCGTCAGGGCGCGCCTTCGGAAGCATGCTCATATCAGGTTCTGGCCACAGCTCCAATTCGGCTCGATCCAAGGAGTCCACGGCGACTGCGTCATCCTCCAGGATTCCCAAGTCGAGAAACTCGTCAGCGACGGCGGAGGCAGCCGCAGGCGAGGACCAACGAGACGAGGCCAATGCTGGACACCGACCGAAAGAATTGGAATGCGCGAATTTGTCGAGCCAACAAAGCTTCGGAGAGCTATCGCAATAATCAGCCAGGTTCTGACGCCTTCGGTCTACGCCGAAGCTTCCAACCTCTTGAGGTCATGACTCAGGGCACAGGCTTGGGCGCAGCAGGCGCACAGGCAGGCGAGCGCAAGGGGCAGCGGCATCGGCAGCAGAGCGCAAACTGCACGATACGACCTAGTCACCTAGTCTGAGAGGGGCTGGCTCCCCCAAAACAGCTAGGGCCGCGGCACGTGAGACGTGTCATGCTGTCGTGAAACTGAGGCTCCCTGCAGCCGACGTGCAGAGGGGGGGGGTTCATACTCCTTATGCATGTAGTATGAACATTTTTTGTCGGGGGTTCATACTCGCGACGTATGAGTCCTGAAGTAGCCGTTTCATCGCGCAGACTCCAGACCCGAAGTATGGAGGGGGGGGGTTCATACTCCCGGAGTATGGAGGGGGGGGGTTACTCCCGGAGTATGGAGGGGGGGGAGGGTGGGGGGGCTCATACTCTGGGGAGGGGGGAGTTCATACTCCCGAAGTATCCCGAGCTAGTATGAACATTTTTAATGTCGGGGGTTCATACTCGCGACGTATGAGTCCTGAAGTAGCCGTTTCATCGCGCAGACTCCAGACCCGAAGTTGCAGATCTACTGCTACTGCTACTGCTACTGCTGCTGCCACTGCTACCTGCTAGTTGCTACCTGCCACCTACTACCTACTACCTTCTACCTACTACCTACTACCTACTACCTACCCACTTGTCTGTCATTCAATGTGATTTCCCAAATGCTTTACAGTGCTTCGAATCTATCTTCCAAACAACGCGCATGAATCTTTCGACTCTGACGATGTTGATCCGCTGCAGTTGTGCGTGATAGGCAAATTTGACGAAGTTGATCCGATGCCGATTTCATAATAATATTCGCAATGCGCAAATGTTTGTCATTCAATGTGATTTCCCAATTTTGTTGCAATGCTTCGAATCTATCTTCCAAACAACTCGCATGAATCTTTCCAATCTGACGATGTTGATCCGATGCCGTCTTGCGTGACAGGCAAATCTGACGAAGTTGATCCGATGCATCCGCGGTTCATAATAGCCGTTTCATCGCGCAGACTCCAGGTCCGAAGTTGCAGATCTACTGCTACTGCTATTGCTATTGCTACTGCTGCTGCCACTGCTACCTGCTACCTACTACCTACTACCTACTACCTTCTACCTACTACATACTACCCACTTGTCTGTCATTCATTGTGATTTCCCCAATGCTTTACAGTGCTTCGAATCTATCTTCCAAACAACTCGGATGAATCTTTCCACTCTGACGATGTTGATCCGCTGCAGTTGTGCGTGACAGGCAAATTTGACGAAGTTGATCCGATGCCGATTTCATAATAATATTCACAAATGTTTGTCATTCAATGTGATTTCCCAATTTTTTTGCTATGCTTCGAAGCTATCTTCCAAACAACTCGCATGAATCTTTCCAATCTGACGATGTTGATCCGATGCGGTTTTGCGTGACAGGCAAATCTGACGAAGTTGATCCGATGCATCCGCGGTTCATAATGGCAGTTTCATCGCGCAGACTCCAGACCCGAAGTTGCAGATCTACTGCTACTGCTACTGCTACTGCTACTGCTACTGCTACTGCTACTGCTACTGCTGCCGCTGCTACCTGCTAGCTGCTACCTACTACCTACTACCTACTACCCACTTGTCTGTCATTCAATGTGATTTCCCCAATGCTTTACAGCGCTTCGAATCTATCTTCCAAACAACTCGCATGAATCTTTCCACTCTGACGATGTTGATCCGCTGCAGTTGTGCGTGATAGGCAAATTTGACGAAGTTGATCCGATGCCGATTTCATAATAATATTCACAAATTCATTCAATGTGATTTCCCAATTTTGTTGCAATGCTTCGAATCTATCTTCCAAACAACTCGCATGAATCTTTCCAATCTGACGATGTTGATCCGATGCAGTCTTGCGTGACAAGCAAATCTGACGAAG
>CAJNJA010005059.1:0-13061 GCA_905231915.1 Symbiodinium necroappetens
TATGTCTGTATGTGTATGTATGTCTGTATGTCTGCATGTCTGCATGTCTGTATGTCTGTATGTATGTATGTATGTATGTATGTATGCATGCATGCATGCATGCATGCATGTATGTATGTGTATATGTCTGTATGTATGCATGCATGCATGTATTTATGTAAGTGTAGGTATGCATGTACAAGGTAGGTATAGACAATGAGTCACAGCTTTGGAAGTCCATCACTTCGCCAGTGTATGCTTCTACCTCGAACAGGACAAGTAGGCCATGGAGTCGGTCCGTCAAAAATGAGGTCGAAAAAGGCAGCACTGGAGATTAAGGGCTTTTGCGTCTAACGATTAGGATTCCCTTGGACAATTTGTGGTGGTCATGTCCGTCTAGACCGAAGCTACTGCTCCAGCAAGCTGTACCCCTCTCATGCAGTGGAGGAATGTCTCTATACCTTGAACTTTTTGCGAATTCCGACAGAAAGTTTCGTCTAGGGGCCTTAATAATTAGAATAGGGTTTTGGGGCATATTATACTAGAATTATAACAAGGACCCCTCCAAAGTAGTATTGGTAATCATTTAGGCCCCTATAGTACCCAGATGTCCCTCAAAGAGGGCGGCAACCCCCAACCTGGTATGGCCCTTATCAGCGACTCTTCGGTAACCCAGGCCTAAGCGTTGATATACGAGCTCCAGCCTTGAGAGTAGGCCTGGGGGATATGCTGCACTCCAGGCATGGGGCGGAGAGGATACACAGAACTACTGTCTTTTCTGTTGCGGCGTGCGCATGAAATCCTAGAGCAGAATGCTGCTTTGATGTGTCGACCTCATTTTCCAAAAGGACTCAGCGACAGCTCTCCTTTGCCAGCCTCCAGCTAGAGGCTGCAAAAGGGATGATTCCGGTAATGCTATCTTGCTACTCC
This sequence comes from Symbiodinium necroappetens, assembly GCA_905231915.1. Classification (NCBI taxonomy): domain Eukaryota; class Dinophyceae; order Suessiales; family Symbiodiniaceae; genus Symbiodinium; species Symbiodinium necroappetens. The sequence goes on from CAJNJA010005059.1 coordinate 910, forward strand.
TCGTGCGGTTCGCGTCGACGCCGAATTCTAGCACAAGTACTAGCACGTTGGATCTTAGGCCTTGCAGCGAGCTTTGGCCTCGGCTTTTTGAGAAGCCCGCGGCAGCACTTCGTGTCCAGAGCTTCAAGACACAATTTGGGGTTGAATGCTTAGGAATACCTGGTGAGATTGAGACACGCGTGAGCTGTGCTACGAGTCCTTAATCTACGAATCTACATGAAGGGTCAAAGACGATAAGCATTCTTTGTCGCTTCGGCGCCCATGCTAGATGCACCATGTGCGATGTCTGGCTCAGACGCTAGACCCAAGGTTCAAGGTGGAAGTGTGTGCTGGATTTGTGGTTTAGGGTTTAGGGTTTAGGATTGAGGTGGAAGTGTGTGCTGGGGCTTTGCCTTGCTTCTTCATGGTCTGCCCTTGGTAGTAAGGGTGCCAGTTCTCACGACTAGTCTTGACAGGCACCCCAAAAAAAGGGATCAAAGGGTCGTGCTGGGGATCTAGACGCCTAAAGCCCTTCTAAAGCCTCTTCTGAAAACCCTTAGTTCTAGCCCTTGAAGGACCCTAAACCTTAAACCCGAAACCCTCAACCCTAAGCCCTAAACCCTCAACCCCAAATCCGAAACCCTAAACCCTTAAACCTGAAACCCTCAACCCTAAACGCTTAAACCCTCAACCCTAAACCCGAAAGCCTAAACCGAACTCTTCAAGGAAATGAAGCCGCCACCATCCCAGAAGCAGCCTACTAAACGGGGCGTGGCGGACTCAGTAGTCACATGGCCAAGTCAGCCTGAGCTTAGGGTTTAGAGGCTTTAGAGGGTTTAGAGGCTTTAGAGGGTTTAGAGGGTTTAGAGGCTTTAGAGGCTTTAGAGGGTTTAGAGGGTTTAGAGGGTTTAGGGTTTGGGGTGTCTGGGTACTGGGTACAACAGGGGCTGAATAAGTACCAACGCTGTTTGGGGGGGGTGGCCGGGACGCGATTCTTTTTTTGGGGCCCCTATGTCAGGGCTTGGAGGGTTTAGGACCCAATTCTTTTCCCAAGGCCCCACACCAGGGCCCAGAGGGTTCAGGAGCTTCAAGATTCTGCGACAAGCAGCCATCTCCCCTTCGTGTTCGTATATGCTGATACTGTAATATACACCAAAAAAGGCCTGTCAAATCATCATGTAAGGCCCCTAAATCAGCTGCCTCGGCAGGCAATGTTCAGAGCGCGGACACTCCAAATAACCCGAAAAGGTCACCCCAAAGTCGGCCCTATTCCACTTGACTCCAAACTGGGTACTCCTTGCCCAGAGAACCCAATACCCCTTAATTGAGGAATATACCTTAAATCATAATATTAAGCTCCCTATAATTTAAGGTATATTCCTTAATTTGAAGGATATTGGGTACTCTTCGTGTAGCGGAGCCTTCGGCGCACGAGGACGGGTCAGCCCGGGTTTCCCCTTCAATTCGCTCCGAAACTTCAATATAGGGGCCTAAATAATTTCAAGTATCATTTTGGGTTCCTTGTCATAGACATAGTGTAATATACCCCGAAACCCTATTCCAACTATCAGGGCCCCAAAAGTAACCATGTGCACAACTCGCGGCTGACGAACTGGGGAGGCCAAGTGGCGGCGTTCGCCAGCGCTCGAAGAAACAAAAAATCTCACCTCAGCTTGCCATGGCTTAGAGTTTAGTCTATAGGGTCTAGGGCTGATAGGGTTGAGGGCTCATAATGTAGGGGCCTGAATAACTAGAATAGGATTAGAGTAAGGTTTTGGAGGTTCATGATTATCACTACAGTATATTATACCCCAAACCCTATGCTAATTATAAAAGCCGCTACATTAGTCTCCGGCTAAGGACTTAGGGGCTGCATGAAGAAGAAGAGGGACAGTTTTCATGGACCGCGAAATTGTTACCATTCCAGGAGCCCCCCCCACGTTCCCAACGTGAGGGTTTCGGGGTGCAGGGTTTCGGGGTTTAGGGTGTTTTTTGAAAGTGTGTTGACATGCCCTTTCCGACCGCCTGCTTAGCACACACAGTGAAACCAAAGTCTGTACAACCATGACCACGGAGTTGCGGACGATTTCCACAGAGACATTCAAGCATCCACCAATGCACCACCCTCACCATACAGAACTACGACGAACCACCGATTTATCCATCCACTGCTTCCTCCCTTTCCGTCGGTTTTAATGTTGTAGCAACCCTCAACCCTAAACCCTAAACCCTAAACCCGAACAGCATCTTCCACCATCCCCTCCATCGTCTCATTGGCAACCACATCAACAGCAGGTGCATCAGGTAAAAGAGCACCAGCAACATCCACACTCACACTTCCAGGTACAGCAGAGACATCACCTTCATGACCTTCATTATGCTTCTCCAAGTAGTACAGGACCAGCCAAAGGCACCCCCCAGGGTTTACGGTTTAGGGGTTGAGGCATTAGGTTTTTAAGGTTGCCTTTACCTACATGTTGCTGGTAAAACATGAAGATTATAGAACGCATCTAGTTCTGGAGATGTGTCTCGCGTGCTCTGAAAGGCATTGTCCCACACATTCCGCGTGGTGCCAAGTGGCATAAACTGGTGCCAAACCGCGAAACAGTAAAGTTCTAAAGCTCTGAGCATAAGAACCGCTTAACCCTACTCTAGGTCCCCTAAACCTAGCAAGCAGACATGTGTTCCGCACAGAGGGAACATGATGAAGTACACCCAAAACCAGAGAGACCACTTGACCCATCAAGCAAAGGAGAATCGTTCTTCAGAATGTCTTGGGCTTCCTATGAAGCCCTCGACCCTGACAACCTCCGCAACCTGATCCCCTTGTCGCCGGGCAGGGGTTTAGGGCGGATAATACCTGTGTATGTATGTATGCATGCATGCATGCATGCATGCATGTATGTACGTATGTATGTATGTGTATATATGTAAGTATGTGTATGTGTATGTATGTGTGCATATATACATATACACATATACCTATATATATATATATTCGACATAAAGGACATGTGTGGATATATATATATATATGTGTGTGTGTACATATGGGTATATAGAGATAGATAGACAGAAAGATAAAGACAGATAGATAGATCGATCGATAGATAGATAATCGGTAGATAAGTAGATTAGGTACAGAGAAAGAGAGATAGAGAGAGAGAATGCCAGAGAGATATAAAAAAAAGAGAGAGACAGAGGTAGGTTTAGCGCTTCGTGGATCCTGCGCAGAAAGGCTGAGTTCAGCACCATCCACTCAACCACAATGCCCAGTCAAATTCCACTTTCACCTGAGTCGTTTTGTGGTCATGGAAGGTACATCAGCTCTAGTACTAAATCACCTGTTTGATAAACGCAATATAATATATTACATAGACATATATATATATAGCTTAGTATATGATTACATCAAACTACGCAAAGAATGCGTTAGATCATACTGTGTATGTATGTATGTATGTATGTATGTATGTATATATATATATATCAATGATGTGCAGCCCTCGGGCTCAAGATTTCTGGTTTGAGCGAGGGCTTGGACATTAAAGCTCTGAGCCGTCGGCCCCGGAACCTAGATCCCTAAATTTGAATGAATCGGGTTTGGGGGTTAAGTTTTTGTTTTCTTGATCTCCTTTTTGGGCCTGCCCGATCCAGGAGTTAGGGTTTCGAGTTTAGGGTTTATAGGGTTATTATAGTGCAGTATAGATGTATTGGGGAACCCACGGGAATCATACTGGTATTTCTTCAGGCCCCTAGATTAAATCGCAGACCCAGGAAGACACAGAAGTTGATACCGAGGTTTGCAGCCATCTGCATGTGGGTAGTTCTCTAAGTAAGGTCCCTTTTGGGGTTCCTTTATAAGGGTGCCGTACTATTTTGGGACCTAAAAAGGGACCCTTGTTTAGAGAACTACCCATGTGGTCTTGAGAGCACGGCACTCATAGAGACCAAGCTAGTTTCCAGCCTGGCCAGGCCACTCTTTAGGGTTTAGGGCCTAAGGGTCGTAAATGAGGAGTCCCACTTCAGTTGTCATAGCGTGCCCAGAGTGCATCAGGCCATGACACGCCTTAATTAAAGACTCCCTGGATTATAACACGAGTCCCTAAATAATTCTTGCACTCTCGCAACCCGTGATTTTGCGTGTTCAGGACCAGCGTAGCATGTGGGAACCGAACTCTGTGGATACAGGAATGAACGGAGGCTGTGTTTCCAGGCTTTACTCTCTCGACTGTTGACCCTGCGCTAAGGACATCTACAAGGACATCAAAACTATGAGGAGCCTCAAGTACACGGGATATCTGAGGTTCAGGTTCGGCGTAAGATTTGGATTTGGGATTTAGGAAATTCGGATCCAAGACGGCAGACAGCCTGTGAAGCACATCAGTCGATGAAGGACTCCAGCTGGAAGAAGCTTGTTGATGGCTGTTTGGAGCGGTTAGACAGCGCATAGGCATGTAAGACTACATGGGGATTGCTGAGGATACTCTACAGCTTGAGGACTCTGTAACTTTGATTTTTGTGGCTGTCTTCTTGGTCTGAGGATAATGTGGGGGCCTTAGAAATCAGAATAGATTCTGGAGGTCTACTAAGCAATCTATACTTCTGAGAAGGAAGCCGATGGACTCGCATTTCATATTAGTCTTGACGACTTGACGACTCATGCTTCGATAGCATAGGCGCCTTAATAATTAGAATAGGGTTTGGGGGAATATTATACTACGAGCATATTAAGGAACCCCCAAAACCGTATTGGTAATTGTTTAAACGCCTTTATTACCCAGAAACCCTAAACCCTGAACCCCAAACCCTCTAAACCCTAAATGCCTAAACCTTAAACCCCCTTTGGTAATTATTTAAGCCCTTTTTAACTCCTAATTCCTAAAACCCTAAACCCCCATATTTTTGCGCCGTTCCCCAGCCCAACCTACCCTACCCTCCAGCTCTCCGGTTCCCTTCATCCTGCCTGGCGTCGGGATGTCAAAATGGCCTGAGATGGAACTGTGGTTTCCGGTTTCGGGTTTAGGGTTTAGGAAGTAGGGATTAGGGTTTAGGGTTTAGGCATTAGGAATTAGGGTTTAGGATTTAAGATCTAGGGTTTAGGGTTTAGGATTTAAGGTTTAGGGATCAACAATAGTGCCACGATGCTTGAGCCTTCGGGTAGGTGTTCTGATTCCATGGCTTGACTCCCCCTGCCGCGGCCTCATTAAATTTGGAAACCCAAAATCCTGAAACATAAACACTAAAGCCTCAACTTCCTGAACCCTGAACCCTAAACGCTAAACACCCTGAACCCTAAACCCTAAATGCAGACAATTTGCAGACCTGCATTCTCAACACCGCGTGCGGTCGGGAATTCAGCTCGGGACTCGATTGGTTATTATTTGTGTGGGTTTAAGGGTTCAAGGGGCCACAGTTTTGAGTTTAAGGGTTCAAGGGGCCACAGTTTTGAGTTTAAGGGTTCAAGGGGCCACAGTTTTGAGTTTAGGGTTCAAGGTTTAGGGTGGAGGGTTGAGGGTTTAGGGCTCAAGGTTTACTGCACGACTTGCATGGAACACGCTGAACAGACGGGTTTAGGGGTGTCGGTCAAGTCAACCGTTTTCGAACTAGGCTCTAGGGCAAGTTTAGGATAAAGTCATATAGTTGTAAGTTCAGGGATTAGTGAAATTTTTCTTCGCATCAGGCGGACATGGCCGAGCCACGAATAGTTGTACTCCGCTCTGTTGTGCATGATCAACTGGTCCTGGACGAAGTAGAAACCTGGGCCACACCGATCTTTCGAGGCTGCTACACCGAACCCGACCGCCCCTGTGGTAGGTCAAAAAGTTGGAAACCCAATAGCCTCAGTCTTTAAGACTAATCTATCGGACTCCCAGCACTAATTGTCCTTAATCCGGTTTCCAACATTCTTTAGGGGTTACTGTAATGGGCTTTAGGGTTTAGGATTTGGGGTTCGGGCTTACTGCTCATTTTAAGACCCAAAACCCTCAACCAAAACTCCAGTCCAGACCAGACCGTAACCCTACATCTCCTAACATCCCAAGAGGAACCCCTTTAACGTTTAAAGGAGCCCCAAATCCCTAAAGCCCAAAATTCCAGACGCGGTCCAACCCAACTGCATTAAATTTAAAGCATCGGGCCCTTCCTTAGGCCTTAGATCCCAAGGACGTCCGGCTTGGCTTAGCAGCTCCAGACCTAATTAAGAAGACTAAAAAGCCAGCAATATTATTCCTTAGGGATGCTATGCCCGAAAAGTCCTATTCTCATTGTCAAGGCCGCTGTATTCAGCCTTCAAACTCTCATACTGCGGGGATTGATGGGTTCTGTCCTGTAGGATCTGTGAGGAGTCCCGTGCTTTCCCGTGGTCTTCAGTGAAAGATCCCTAAACCCTAAACCCTAAACCCTGAACCCTGAACCCTGAACCCTAAAACCTAAACCCTGAACCCTAAACCCTAAACAGTGAAAGATGGTACCAGGCCCGGTCGACAAGTAGGGTTCAGGGGGCCTAGGGTTTAGGGTTAGGGTTTAGGGGTTTAGGGTTTAGTAAAGGGTTTAGGGTTTTGTCTGGAATAGCAGGGCTGCCCCCCCAAAGGCACCTAGTTTTAGACGACGGGCTACTGCGTAAAATTAAAGTCCCTGATTTGACGTGCAGCATCGACAAGAACACTAAGCTGACCAGAAGCTGAGCAAATCCGACCTTGTAGTGACATACTTCCTGCTCAAAGGCTCCTATACCTCCCTTGCCGAGGAATCCGAGGGCAAGAACTTCTTCAGGCTTTGGGGCCCAGGGTTTAGAGTTGAGGGCCTAGGGTTCAGGGATTCTAAGTGATATGGTTTAGGGTTTAGGGGTTAGGGTTTTTTTTTAAAAAGTGCAATGACCCTTTCACTCCGGGGTTAGGGTTTAGGGTTTAGGGATTTCGGATTCAGAGCTGCAAGGCTTGGGAACTAAGGCTACAAGCCATGGAGGGATAGTGTAGTGGGTTTTTACGGCTTTACGGTGCAGCCCAAGGCGCTGTCCGATCTAGCCTCCCAGGGAGCACTCCTGCCCAAAGAAAGGCTCAGCGCTCTAGGTTTCATGCTAAGCATTTTGGGGTTCAGGGTTTTCCCTGGACCCCAAATCAAACAACCTACCCTTTGGGGGGGTTCCCTATTCTGAGTTCTTTGTATAAGTCCTTACAAAAGAAGGTTATTAGGGGTTCAGGTGGAGCTTGGCGTCCTGAAGGTTCCGGGCTGAAGGGTCTGAAGGTTCAGGCGTGGGGAACTAGTCCAAGCCTGTCCTTTGGGACTACAGAAGGATTAAGAGTCCACAAACAGGCTAAAGGTCACCTACTCAACTACTCAACCCTAAACCCTATATTCTTGACCCTCACCCTATAGACCCCAAAAAGGTGAAAGGGAACCTACTCACTCTACGACTCAGATAGAGTCTCAGAGCCCTAAGCCTTACCTTTCGCAGCGGCTTGGGGTTGGCGCCTTTCCGAAGCTCGAACCACCCTAAACCCTCAACGGCCCTAAACCCTAGGGTTTAGGGCTTGGGGCCTAAACCCTACACTCAACATAGACCCTGGAAAAAAAACCCTATGACAACCCCTGGAAAAAAGCCCGAGAGACTCCAACAACAACCTTCGCGAAACACCCTATTTTATCACCCTCAGAAGCCCCTAAAATTTGTATGAAACCCTGACAACAAAAAAATCAAAAGCAGTGAACAAAAACCTTACACGCTATGGCTATGCCCACACCCAAGAAGGAAAAGTAAGGCAAGGCCCTACAAAAAGTGAGGAGAAGGCCCTAGAAAAGCAGAACACCCTAAACCCTAAACCCTAAAACCCCTAAACCCTAAACCCTAAACCCCTAAAACCCTAAACCTTAAACCCTAAACACCCTTTGCCGTCGGCCTGAGCGCCTCTTTCCACTCCTCCGAGAGGAGCGGCTTCCTCGGCACAGCCGTACTTCCGGGTTTGTCCGGCTTGTTGTGCTTCGCGCTTCCATTTTTAGTTCGGGGTTCAGGGGTTTAGGGTTTAGGGTTTTAGGGTTTAGGGTTGAGGGTATATCTGCTCTGTACGGGCTCCTTTGGGGAGGCGAAGCCTCGACCGGCCTCGCCAAAAGAGGGTTCGGCGCCCAGGGTATCCGTAGAGGGCAGCAACACTCGTGGGGTTTAGGGCTTAGGGTTTAGGGTTTGGGGTAAGACTAGGGCTCCAATGTAAATAGAGTTCCGCTTCTTCTTCTTCTTACCATTCTGATTCATCGCATGACTCTTGCCATCATCAGTGGATATGTTACTCGAGCCCTAAAAAGATCTTACAAGAAGCCCCGCGTGGTTCGGCAGGTCGAGGACATGGGGCCTGAAAACAGCCACATGCATAGGGGAATCGCTCCGAGGTGGAAACATTGGAAGCAGGTTGAAGGCTGAATCTGCGTTTTGGGATGTTTGGCTTCGGGATGAAATGGCTTAATCTACGGTAGGCTGTAATAGACATGTTTTGGCTGCCCATCTGTTTAGATTCTGCAGAGCTGGTCGAAGGAAACTAGCGGCTGCCTGGATCCACACTCTAAAGATCCCGCGTTGAGCCTAAACCTAAAGGGTTTAGGGTTTAGGGCTAACACGTCCTAACATACCAAAATGCTCCCGCGGAGTCGGGGTCATCTCAAATCCATTCTCTTGAGGCCGCCACGTGTAGATCATCTCCCAGGTGTTCCTGCTGTTCGGCATGACCTGGGAAGCCGGTGTGGAACCCTAAACCCTAAAAGTACCCCAAGAACACAAACTTTAAAACCAAAAACCCTAATCAAACCCGAAACCCAAAACCCTAAACTCGAAATCCCAAACCCCGAAATCCAAACCCTAAAGGGTTGGGAGTTTACCTGTAGCCAAAAATCCTACGGACTAGTAGCCCATGCCTATGGCCCCTGAAATCCCGCTAATTCTACAAAGCCCTACAAAATAGCAGGCTATGATCCCTGCAACTGTACAACCTAACCATTCAACCGGTAGGCGTTCGGATCCATAGGTTGGGTTCCGGGGTTTGGTGTTTCGGGCACGCCCCTGAAATACCCAAACCGACCACTTTAGCGGTTTTGAACCTACCTCTTTAAAGGTTTAGGGTTTAGGGTTATAGGGTTTAGGATTTAGGGCCTACCTTTTTTAAGGGTTAGAAATAAAAGCCTACAAAGGGGTAGAGTTTCGTAGTTGAGGGTAGGGTTCAGGGACGGGAGCACAACGGCCCTGAAACGGACTAAACCCTAAACCCTAAACCCTAAACCTTAAACCTTAAACCGTCCCGGCTTGTCGAGCCGCATGGCCTTGACTACAGCAGCCAGGGCTTAGGGTTTTGGGATTAGGGCTTCGGGGTTTAGGGTTCTGGGGCGTAGGATTTAGGGTCTTGGGTTTAAGGTAAGCCCAGCTGCACCGCAGCTCAGCGGGCACACAAATCAGCTCCCACAAAACACCCCCGAACCTTTCAATCTTTGTGACACCAAGCCGAGACTTGTCGCTTCGAACTTGGGTTTCGGGTTTAGGGTTTAGGGTTAAAGGTTTAGGGTTTAGGGTTTAGGGTTAAAGATTTAGGGTTTAGGGTTAGGGTTTAGGGTTAGAGGTTTAGGGTTTAGGGTTTGTGGAGTGTCCGGCGGTTCAGGGCTCGGTGTCAGACTAGAGCAGTTGCAGGGTTCCGCTTGAAGGATCGATGCCCAGACCAACAGGGGCTGGAATAGTTTGAACAGGGTTCCTCTATGATTTAATAGTCTAACTGTAATAGGGACCTTAAGGAACCCTAGGTAAATATTTAGGCCGCTACCACTGATCTCCAATCCATCGCCAACAGTGACGACTGGCCAGCTTCCCCGAAGCCCCCTTGCCCTAAACCCTAAACCCCTAAACCCTGAACCCTAAACCCCTAAACCCTAAACCCTAAACCCTAAACCCCTAAACCCCCAAACCCCTAAACCCTATTTCGCAGTTTCGGGAGTTGGGGCAAAGCCATTGAGGCCGAGGCAAACGGCATGGTGAAGTCATAGCTTGTAATCAACTGATCCCTGGCTGCCGCTGAGTTTAGGGGTTTAGGGTTTAGGGTTTAGAGGTTTAGGGTTTAGGGTTTAGAGGTTCAGGGTTTAGGGGTTTAGGGGATTTAGGGGTCTAGGGGTTTAGGGGTTTAGGGTTTACGGGTCTAGGGCTCCAGGGCTTTGAGAACAGGGGGGCTCAGGGCCTAGGGCTTTGGGTCCTGAACTTGGGCTCGAAGTGTTTGAGCTGGGGCCTTTTGTAGTGTTCAGGGTTTGGGGTTTAGGGTTCCCAAACAGCTCTTGCCGCGGTTCGAAGCCAGGAGCTGGGGTGGTTTCTCTTTTTGCTGAGCTGCTGTGCTTTAGGAATGACACAAATCCAAAGTATGAAGATCCAATTACTGATGGAAAGGAGGGTAAGCACCAGAGATGCTACCGTCCTCTGCATTTAGAAGATCCGAGCCTTTCGGCTTGGGCTAACCACAGGACCCCGGCAACTCTACCACGGGGTCAGAAGATGATAATGAGTCTTGGCATCTGATCCCCTGAACCCCCGGAAGGCAGAAGTCTTGGCTGTGACCCAAGTACTCCTTGCTGGCCTGAAGTAGTGGCGCTCGATCATCCGGAACTGGTGCACCTGCGCGTTGCATTGCTTCATGCTACACGTAGACCCCCCAAAAAGCTACCTTTTTCAGGACTTATATAAAGGAAATCATAATAAGGAACCCTGAAAAGGGAGGTTCTTTAGGGTCCAGGTATATCCTAAACCCTAAACCTTGAGCCCTGCAGCTCGGAGTCACAGCTCCCGCCCTACATGGTCCTGCATGGAGATCCTTACCTAGTCTGGTTCCCTGTTGGGGCCATATTAAAATGATCATTTTTAATCCTAACTGGGTTTTATTATAACAAAAATGTGCCATTGCATCCAACAAGGACCCAGTAATAATGCTCCAACAGTAACAAACAAAGTAACTACTGTGTACCGGGCATCTAGGAGAGCTGGAGGGGCACCACGTTGTTAAACGGACCCTGCCTCATATGGCCCATTCACGAACTCCAGCGTCGTGCCGATCCTGGGCGCCGTGGGTTGCTAAGTAGTTTTCCGGAGTGGTTGGACTAAGTCAAGGTAAGGTTTAGGGTTTAGGGTGTTCTGCGTTTGGTGTTTGATGCTTTCGCTTGGAATTTGGAAGTCACATCCGTTTGCACGATAGTATGCCTGAAGCCTTTCTCGTACCCACTAAGCTGGCTGACCAGAGCTCATACCTAGGGGCCTCGATGATTTCAGACCACAATGTTACATGGAGAACATGAGCGAGGAGGAAAGGAAAAATCGACGACAGACGTCCACGGATTAAACCCACGGGGCCAGCAAACAGCACGCCGGAAATTCAGATGAAGCACGAGCCCTAAACCCTAGGAACCTCAGGAGCCTCCCAAACCGCAAGCCCGAAGCTCAGAAGAACGTCAGAATCTTACAGGAGGAACCAGAAGGGTAACAGAACTGTCGAGGTGGGCTCCAGACAGGGTTCGGTCGGCATTCCAGTTTCAGGAAAACTGCAACAAAAGCAGGTAGAAACAGAAGCGTCGCTACGGCATTCGTGATTTCCCACGACCACAAAATCTGACAACTGCAACATCTTGTAATACCCCGACAAAAAAGCGCATAAAAACCCGCGGAACAGCCTGGAAAAAACTTCTCTGTTCCCACGTGCCCCTACTGAAACCCTCTTAAAAGCCCTTACTAGGAGGGTCCACATACACTACTAATAGTGACATTAATCAAGCTCTTGGGGCCTGAGAGTCCAAAACTAATGATAGTATATATGCCTCTGGGTTACAAGACCATGTAAAGATCCCCCACTTAAACTGTCGACTCCGCTCCGAGCGTCGTGTTGATCTCTAGCAGCTCTGGGCCGAAATGATAGCGAATGAAGCGGCAAGCGTCCTGACATCACTAAACCCTATTTGGGGTTGGGCTTTCTTGGAGAGCCGAGGTCTCCGCGATTTAGTGATTTTGGAGTGCTCAGCCACGATTTAGTGGCTTTGAGCGTAGGTTTGGGGACTGCGCGATTTGGGCTGCAGAAATTGTGGTTTAGGGTTAGGGGTTGAGGTTTCCGGTGTCTAGAGACTCGGGGTGAAGGGATTTCAATGCCTTTGGTTTGGGGTTAGGGTTTAGGGTT